>JBCEWB010104568.1:0-12018 GCA_039654565.1 Peronia peronii | reverse complement strand
CCCCCCCCGCGCGCGCGGAAAAAAAAAATCCAAGAAAGCAAGAGTAATACGAGTAACTATGTTGAAGATGTGCTTACCCTAAGGAAAAAAATAATTAGGAACAGAGAGTGACTATAGCGATGCGTGTGTCCATGGGTATGAAAACAGGCATTAAAAAAAAAAAAAAACGAGCTGAGAATGTAAGGACAACTGTAATATGGTTCAGATCGTGATTAAAACTTTCTTTGAACCATCTTGAATTTGGATATTATGAAAATGATATTAGAAATAACTTTTGAGATGCCCAAGTTTCTTTAATGGTGTATATTCATATGCTCAGAAATGATTGTTTAGGTTTTGAGGCAAAATGAGTTTTTTTTGTTTTTGTTTTTTACATATAAGGCTGATTATTTGAAGAGAATTTAAATCCGGTATCGAAAGTAACCGTATAATAACCGAATCTTTGACCGGATCGGCACTTTAATACTCTAATGGTTGAAGAAATTGCTTTTAAATTAACATTTGCCGCAGAATAATTTGTCTAGTTCAGTGTTGTTGATTGGTAGTGTTACCATGTGTAAGAAACGCCTTTTAACTATTCCCGGGGGTCTGGAGATTTAACATTTGATCCACAACACCTGTCCAGTAGACTTATTGGTTACTATATTAGTGTTACCTTAAGTAAGAAGTTATCCTCCTGATTCTTCCCTGAGAAATAAGGAATGTAAAAATATAGGAACCAGTTATGGTATGGATGAAGAAGAATTGAGGGGAAAAGTAAAGAATGTTATAGAATTCATTGTGTCTGTAGTGTGTCGCAAACCCTGTGATCATACAACATAAAGTGTCATTTTTACTGTCTGCAGTACTTTTACAATGAAAGTAACTGAGAAAGTAATTATCCACCAGTAATTATGAGTAAGCTAATATTATTGCCACTGATAGTATCTCTCGTAGAAAAAATACGATTATCTTTATAATCTCATTTTATTGATTCTTATTCTCTCCAAGAAACGAAACGTGTATGCTGTAATCAGACAAAACCAGGTGTCTGCTGGTAGAAACGAAGACCATACAATCCCGCCCTTATTTTCGACTTCTATTCTTAATCATTGACTACACAGATGAAGTTCAAAATGCGGCTGAGTTCGCTGACTTCCTCCAGAGTTCTACAAAGCTTGGATGACGGCCAAGGTTGTCTCTGATAGCTAATAACAAATTTCTCAATCTGAGATTTTTTTTTCGTTATCGCTAAAGGCGTCTATTTTCATTATTGCATTTCAATTTGGTGATTACCAAATTATTTATGCATCGTGGATTTAGATTGTGCACAGAGTGTGTACAGTATAGGAAAGAAGTGTACTCATGTAATTAATCTATCAATTCCCCTCAATTCCTCCTGATCCATACCGTTTAATGCCCACATGTATGGTTACCATATCTAAAGTAGGTTCTCGGCAGATAGTGTCCTTGTTTGGAATAGTTCAACTTTGCGTGGACAATACCAAAGAACGTTCGTAAACTGCCTTTTTCGGAAAACGTTATTTAGAGAACATTGAGATTCATTTTTTGCTATCTTTTTTTGTTTTTTAAATATATGAATGAAGTGAGCCAACAGTGGTTTAAAAGACTGAAGTAATGTAATAGGTGGTCTTTTCATATTTCTTTATATCTGACTTAATCTAAGTTATATCGGAAAAGGTGATGAAATCGTTTAACTGTAGTAGAAAGATCACTTCAGCATAAAGGCTGATACATTCAAATAAATAACAAAGAAATATGTCAGAAAAAAAAAAGTTGGGGATGACAAAGCAAACTAACAGCACGGTAAGAGACAACTACTAGACCATCATGATGACAAAGAGGCAAGAGGTGACCCAGTGAGGGAGGACAGAGAGAAGGTCTAGTGACTCAAACGTCAGTCAAATAATCCTTTCAGCTGATACAATCCGGGAAAATACGATTGCCTCATCCAGCATACTGTCTCCTCTCTCCGACACTGCCAATAAAACATTGGTCTCTCGGCACCATCTCTGTCAGCGGCACGTCACTCATGCTGACCACGCCCACCAATCAAATTCACGCAACATCCGTTGTCTCACCGGCTCTGATTGGTTGGCCACCGGATCGATCGCTCACACGATTACATGCCACAGACGGGCGGGCATAGCGGGGTCACCATTGTGTTCGCAATGTTCTACACGTGCTTCGGGAGCGGACGTACCCCGCAAACTGCAGGGCTGTGAGTGAGCGAGATTGAGACACGAAGCTTGCCTGTCTCTTGTCTCACGTGTGGGCAAAATGAGCATCTCCATGATGAAACTGGCCATTTAGTTAAATGATACCCGTTACACGTGGCATTCATGTTGCTTATAATGGATAGAAGAGAGAATACCCTTTCTGTCATGCTTGATATTAATGGCTTAACTCAAAGGAGCAAAGATCCTGCCATTATAGATTGTCTGTTTTGTCTTGTATTTGATGTTTTTAGTGCCGTGAGCAGGAGAAATGCAGATAATTCTGTGGTTGTCTTGGCAACGAAACGCTACAGAACACAGACAGCTCTCCATCGAAAAAATACAAGAAAATGTACCAGCATAGTAGGATCTATAGACCTATTTGAAAATCCAGTGCAAACCAGAGTGACTCTGCACCGAGAGAAAAACTGTGAGCAATATTCACCTTTTCGTTTGCTTGTTTGTTCGAAAGGTCCATGCATAGCCACTGGTCATCGAATGGGAGGTCGTTGTCAGTCCAGTCCCAAACTTCCCTTTGCCAGACAAAATAGCTATTGAATAAACTGTGTAAAGAGAGAGAAAAAAATCGCTTTTGCGCCCTTTGCTTGAAACATTCATCACGAAAAACTCACACAAAAATATGGTCTAAAGATAATGTTTTCTTTTTCTTGTTATAATTTTCTTGGTGATAAGTCTTTCGATTGACATGAAGTATAGGGATTCCTCCCCCCCCCCCCCTCCTCTTTACACTGCTTGCTCAACACCTCTTTTGTTTGGGAAGGGGAAGTAATGGAGGTGGGCACAACGATCTCCCGTTGAATCGTCTTCGATTTTCTTTGTATTCATAGTAAAAAAGGTTTAAATTAAATGCATTTCCTCGGAGGCTTTGTGGTATTGAGATAAGTGGATTTGTTATATTTGTGAGAAAATGATTCCCCAAACTCATAGTCGTGAAAAATATATTCGATTATTCAGGCGTTCTCGTACAGATGTAAAGCTCAAACATATAAAATGGCTTGTATCATTTTTTAAAAATCTTTGATAGGCTATCTGTCAGCCATGTCCGGACAGTATGTCTATAGTCAGGTCAGAAATAACAATAGCGATGGAGTGCAATAATAAGAAGATTCGGTTGTTGATTTGGGCAATGCTCCTTCCAAATACAAAGTTGAATAATATTGATAAAGTTGTGGCATACCACAGGCCAGAGGAAGGCACACGAGGGAGACATAAAACTTATCACAGATCAGGCGGCCAAGTTATTGGTCATTACGAGGTATAGCCTACCTTTAAATGCTCGGACTAACCGAGTTCAACTGGTCTTAGAGAGCTGAAACTGTTACTTCTCCTGCTCACGTGTTACAAGCCGAGTGAATACGAGATTGAACGAAATAAACTGCTACTACAATACTACCACCATAAGTGCTATTGTCTGTACTATAAGTACCATGTCTATTACTGCTACTATTTCTATTGTTGCTATTACTTCAACTAATAATATTGCAATAATAAAAGTAACAACAATAATAATACTCTGCACTGTTCCCATGATTACCAAAACCAGTAGTTTTCCCATACTGAAGTGGACAGTTCAAGAATGAAACACGGGAAATGAAACCACAGACCCATGAACATTAAACACAACACCGATAATCGTAAGTATTTTACAATGTCCAGCACCCTCAGTGGCAGAGGTTTGAATGTGAGACTATGAAAAAAAGTCCTGAACTTTGTCCCATAAATACACATATCGCGAATGACACCTTTCTTTTTTCTTCTTCACTGGAGGAAAATTGTATACATTTCGAACTTACTTGGTACAAGATAGTTATGAAATAAATTTGAACCACCTTTGAGTAAGAAAAAAGAAAAGAAAAGAGCTATGAAAACATACACACACACAAAATGTTGTTCGTGATTTATGTAATCTCGTTTCACACAATCTTATTTGTGTCAACTGGCCCTAAGACAAAAATGTACAAAAGTTTTTACTTACACCGGTACAGGCTAGAAGAATTTACATCGACCATGAAGTTGAGTAAGTCCTGGGCTGTAGCAATGTGAGCTTTCTCATCATGTGATGGACAAAGATACACAGTAATGTAATCAATTTGCTACTCAGGTTTGTCAATAGCATTTGGATTACAACCTCGTATAAACTGCTAATTTCACAATTAGAAAGGGAGAAAACAAATCATAAAGGTTGATCTATAGCAACAGATTTAAAATTATATTAATTTGTCCAATATACAGACTGACCCTATCTGACCCAAACTCTTTTGTCAGTGTTTTCCCGTCTCATTTCTCTCTCTCTCTCTCTCTCTCTCTCTCTCTTTCGCTCTCTCCCACCCATTCACGTACACATACACATATATGCATACACACAAAAACACACACACACACATGTGCACACAATGCAATAACATTGCGAGGAACCATATTCGGTTCTCCTATGTTGGTGTGTTCCTCCAAGTGAAGGTTGTGTATCAAGCAACGTACCTCGGATGTCATGCCCTTCAAATACACATTCCTTCTCCGTCTCTCTGTTGGTCTTCCTTGCCTCTTTACAGCTCTCTCATTCTGGTGCTCTCGCCGTATTTCTTGGGCTCTCTTTGCGTATATATGTCTGCATGTACCATTCGTTCAAAATACTCTGATTTGTGATGAACGAATTGAAACTAGAAAAATGTGTATCAGAAGCTGATAATTTATTCCATAACCTTCGTCTTGGTCATTTAAAGGCCGCTTTAGAGTTCGCCCGTCACAGATACAATAGGAAATCAAAGCGTTGCACAGATCGTTTTACAAATTAATCCGCCCGTTAACTTTTTAAAGACGGGCGTTTAACACGTGGGAGTCCTGGGGCGGATATGACGTAATCATCCGGGCATCGCAGCGATGTCACGTGATCAATCATGAATTATTCATGTATCAGGCAATATCGTAAAAACACCAGGACTAACATGGAGGGAGGGAGGATGAAGGAAGGGAGGGCCATTTCTTTATCAGGTATTAAGTGCCAAGGAGAGACCGACCAGTGATTGAACGCGACCAAAACAAACAAGGAAAGGAGGGAAAGGGCACAGTATGGCGTGTGGAGCGGACCTTCCTCCTCCCCCCTCCCCCCCCCCCCCTGCCCCTCCACTCCCTTTGTAAAACGAGACCTCTGCCGAAACTTTTATCGTTCAGGTTGTTTGGCGGACATCAATGCGCAATATTCCGCAATTTTTACTGATTTCCTCACGCGTTTTCCATGTCACGCTCGCCAACTTCCGTGCATGATTTTGTGTAACGATTTAGTTTTATTGTTGTATGATGCAACAGTCGCATTGCCCCTTTTGATTTGAATGCCGAGTTTCATAGTTATGTAGTTTTAAAGATTGAGATGCAATGAAACCTTCTCTTAAATGGCCGATTTTTGGCCCAATAATGGCAGCTTTATTAATTGAAGAGCCCAGAATAAAAAGTACTGAATTGCGCTTTGAGAGAATGGATTTCAAGACGAGAAAGTTTTTTATTGTTGTTTTTGTTTTCTTTCTTTCTTTTTGTTTTCTTTTTTTTTCCCCTCTCTCTCTCTTTTTTTTTAGGTCACATGTTATGCTACTTACAGCAAGTTTACATTTTATGGTGTTTGGATGCTTGCACCTTAAAATGTGATGTCAATCTCTTCCTGATTTTTTTTTTTTTCATTTGGGCTTTTTCGGCTTTGGTTCAAAATGTATGAAATGTGACCCAAGTACTCCTCTTTCTAGTGAGTGAGTGAATGAATGAGTGAATAAGTGAGTGAGTGAATGAGTGAGTGAGTGAGTGAGTGAATGAATCAGTGAATGAGTGAGTGAGTGAGTGAGTGAGTGAATAAGTGAGTGAGTGAATGAGTGAGTGAATGAGTGAGTGAGTAAGTGAGTGAGTAAATGAGTGAGTGAGTGAGTAAGTGAGTGAGTGAATGAGTGAGTGAATGAGTGAATGAATGAGTAACCGACTGATTGATGACTGACTAGGAGCTTCCATTGTATTTCTTTGGTGCAGTTAGAACTCGAGATAACCTCCACTAGGAGGCTGAAAGACGTATTATAGAACGTAACGTAAATGCAGTTAGAATGTGTAGGATTATCGGTGAAAGTGATATTAGTGGTGGCAATAGTAGTCGTTGTAGCTTGGGAGTGGGAATGGTAGTAAAGGTAGTACATGTGGCGTAATGGTTTGTGGTTGTAGTACACGTAGTAGTATAGGTGGTGGATGTAGTAAAAGTGATCACGATAGTAGTAACAGTGACAGGTGGTAATAGTAGTAGTAGTCGTGATAGCAGTGACCGATGTACAAGGGATGTAACAGTAGTAACTGGTGCTGTTGGGAACCGTGAGACTGAAGTTTCAGAGGTGTCATATAGTAGAAGTAGTGGTAGTGACAATAGCAAAGCAAAAACTAAGGTCCAGTCTGACACCGTCAATGATCTCCTCTTTGCTGATGACTGTGCCCTAACGCTGCTTCAGAAGCGGACATGCAACACAGCGTTGACCTGTTCTCTGACACCTTCGAAAATTTAGGTCTTACAAACAACACAAAGAAGACAGAAGTCATGCACCAGCCAGCTCCAGGAAAACCATACACCGAATGAAACATCACTGTTACAGGCCAGCGACTGAACGTGGTGGACAAATTCACTTACCTTGGGAGCACGCTGTTCAGAAATGTCGTCATCGACGATGAAATGAGTGCCAGACTGACCAAGGCAAGTACAGCATTTGGAGACTATACAGCAACGTGTGGAACAGGAGGAGCATCACCACAGAAACCAAGATCAAGGTGTACCGCGCGATAGTTCTCACTACACTGTTCTATGGCTGCGAGACTTGGACTGTGTACCAACGACATGCCAAGAAGCTGAATCACTTTCATACGACCAGTCTCAGAAAGCTGCTCAACATAAAGTGGGAATATAGGATCCCAGACACTGAGGTCCTTGACCGCGCTGGCCTGCCCAGCATCTCCACCATGCTCATGCAGTCACAACTACGCTGGGCTGGTCACGTAGTGCGCATGCCAGACCAGCGCCTTCCAAAAAGACTATTGTTTAGTGAGCTCAAATGTGGCAAGCGCTCTCGCGGGGCCCCAAAAAGCGCTTCAAAGCAACCTGAAAGCGTCACTCAAGGCCTTCGACATTTGCCCTGACTCTTGGGAAACAACAGCTCTGGATAGAAATGAATGGCGCGCTGTCGTCCACAAAGGCACCAAAAACTGTGAGGCCAACAGGGCAGCTTCAGCAGAGCAACTCCGACAAGCCAGGAAGAACAGCGCCATCAGATCCTCAGTTGCTGCCACCATCCCCTGCCCACACTGTCAGCGAACCTTTCCAGCTAGAATCGGCCTGACCAGCCACCTACGCACCCACAGACCAAGAGACCCCCAACCTAATAGAAGAAGATAACAAGATGGTCCTCGTCGTCACGACGGACGAACACCGGTAGTGATAATAGTAATAGTTGTGGTGGTGGTAGAGCTGACTATAACATTAGGACAATAGTACAAGAAGTGGTAGTATTTATGCTAGTGGTGATTGTGATATTTATTTTTATTCCTGTTTGTGATGGTAATAACAAGAAATTGGTAGTGTTAGAGTTGTCACTTTGCAGTAATGATAACAGCTTACTTAATAGCAGTATTAGCTTCAAAACGGCGCTAGCGGAAATATCAGTAATATAAGTACAAGATGTGATGGTTATAATACGTGCTGTGTACAGTAAATTTCACCGTAGAAGTAAGTTTAAGTAACAGTAATCGTATTAGTAGTCGCAATAGCAGTGATAGTAGTAGGAGTACTACTAGTAATAGTGGTACTGGTAATGGAAGTAGTAGTGGAGGTAGGGGCAGCAGCAGTAGAAATAATGGTAAAAGTGATAGTGTTGTCACTATCACATACTAACATTTCTCAAGTTGCAAAAGAGCCAACATCAAAATGACCTAAACGGAGAAATTGCCTGGGAGTATCAATGCCGGAAATCTTGTGTTATTCAAGGCAACTATCAGTTTATACATCTCAGTGTTCAGCCACTCATAGAGATTATAAACGCTATGTCTCCACCTGTATAACATCCTACTTAACAGAGACACTAAATTTCGCTATTGGGACACTTTCAGCTCGAACTATAGAGAATGAACACTCAATATTCCTATGGACGCACTGCCTATAAAACATCACGTTAATTTCCATGACTTCTCATGTCATCCCAAAAAGGCGGCCATCTTGTATGTCACAATCACCCCAAGAGGTCAGGCTGATTTTCACCTGTCTCCGTCAACCAACGGAACCCCTGCGGCGTGACGTCATCAGAAATGAGCTACGTCATGTGCGCTTTCCGGCGGGGAGTGTTGCTAAGCACGCATGCTCCGATTGACGACCTCCCCCTGTGTTAACAGGTTGAGTGTGATGTATGGGACATGTCCCTACAGGAGATAGACCATCACAGGCCCCCGTGTAATTCATGCGTAGCCACAGGTCACACAGGGAGTCTAACTGCTCACTCCTGGAGAGGGGGACGGGTCACTGGTACGTGGCAGAGACGGTGTGAAAACAGATGTCAAGGGGCGATAGAACATTTGATCGGCAACCACCGGTTTCTTTCAGGAAACTCCCCAACTTGTTGTTTCAGCAACGGAGAGAATTTAATGCACAGGCTGATTTCTCTGTAAGCGAATATTGTCCTTACGCAAAAGAAAACAAAAAATGCTTTAAGTAAATCTAGCTAATGCCTACATGTATATTACTATACTAATGTCTGTTATCAATGAGAAATCGTTTTGACCAGATGTTACTTAACTTTGTGACAAGAGATGTTGAACAAGCAGAGTAAAGAAGAAGAAAAAAATTTTACTTTTTTCTTTGAAAAGATTGAGTAAAAGGAAACGAATTGATAAACTTATTACAGTGAGAAGAAAACATTTTCTTCATATCATGATTTTTTTTCGGAAACTTCATGATGTTTGAAGTAAAGAAGATCACAGTATTTCAGCACCCTTTGCTCCAGGCAAAAGGAAGAAATATTGCTGATAAAAACGATGTTCCATTACGTATTTATAACTCATTATCGAAAGTGGGCGTATATCTGACTCAGGTAAAACAAGAGTAATTAAATTATGAATGCAGATTGAAAGAAAGTTCGAAGAAATCAATCCAACATTTCAGCATTTTGAGCCTACATTTCGGAGATCTTGTCTCTTAATGCAATATGAAAAGATTTTTCCTCCTTGTTTTTCAAGTTCCCTATTTTTCTATGCTACAAAATGGTTTCCAAAAAAACAAAAACAAAAACAAAAAACAATGTTTCATTATTATTATTATTATTATTGCTAAGAAGGAGTTGTTCACCATGGGATTGAAATATCCCTGTCAACTGTCATGTTGTTATTATGGGCATTTCGTTTGATCACTGTTGATTACGAAAAAGTGATTTTAAAAGGTAGACTGACTTTTCTATGTCTATAGGTGGAAATACAAATACATATCTATGTCCATATAGTTTACAATACCACTAAAAGAAGAAAACAAAAAGACTCTTGGCTACCGTATAAATATATATGTGTCTTTTTATGTACGACTCTTGGCCTAAACAGAGGTCAAAGAAGTATTTGATAGGAGATTTGATATCTTAACTTCACATCTACCAGAAAGTTTCCTTCATTGTCTCATCAAATCTTTAGTCGAAAACAGTGATGATCTGATCTCATTATTACTTCCAAATAAAACAGCAAATTTCTGGCCAGTGTAAGTCCATTTAAAATACGAAAGAATTATTGTTTTCAAAAAGGGTATCTCAGGCAGAGCCGTTGAATCAATTTTCACAGAACGTGTCTTTTCACAGCAACTCCGAGGCTAGTCGTCTTTCATTCAAATTTATTTCCTGCCCTGAGGGCGCAGATATCTACACGAGCCGGCAATCAGAGTCTGATTGTTAAAAGAAGTTTTCAAAATATTTAAAGTCAGTCTTGAACTTTCTGCAAACGTGTGAATGTCACAGACAGTGCTTGTCTTAAATCCCGGACATAACAACCTTCGAGGTCCAACATTCTCAGGCCTCTAAACAAAATTGGCAGAATAGAAAGGAGCTCTTCCTTGTGAAAATAACTCCAACTGGCTAAGTTTTCGGTCGACTCACGCCACCCAAGATGATCAATCTGAGCTTATTTTGCTCACTTACAACCCATGTTAGGGGAATTCCCTGTCTGTTTTGTAAACATCGTGTCATACGGAAACACTCGCTTGGAAACTCCAGCGAATACGTCAGATGTAAAGGAAAAAAGGAGAGAAATTATTCAAGAGTATAGCCTTCTCCTGCTAGATTATCTCCTCTTTGCTCTGAAGGTTCCTCGTTCAGCCTTTATACAAAAGCGTTCCGTTTTGTTTTGTTATTACAAAAATCACAGGGGCGCCTTTGGATTGTAATGCGATGCAATATTCACAATCAAATATCGCTGACATTAAAAGATTGAGGATGATACAGAGAGGGTTATCCCTCGGTTCAGTGAGGTCTAGACACACAGTGACACGTTTGAACACATGGTCACTATCATTCTGATGTGAGGAGAACGTGTACAGGTGGGCCCCACATTGCTGATAACGCCACCATCTCCTGGAATCAAAAGGCTAACCCTTGCACCAGGTACAGGAGAATCCGAGGAATTAATGACACACATGCACACACTCAGACGTTTCTTCAAGACACAGGAAAGGGTATTAGTTTACGCCAAAGCTTTGCATCAGCATAAATGTTATTGTTACTGCTTAGCCTCGTTTAAAGTTATAAAATCAGAAATCATTAATATGTGCATAGGTGTGCGTGTATTTGTGTTCGATTTGTTTTTCACCATTCTTGTAATGTTGAATAAATCGGCTGTTATTTTTCGTCTTTACTTGTAATGAAATCAAACATAATTCAAGTGCCTTTTTTTTTTTTCGAAATGGCTATACATTTATTAATGACATTCAATCTTATGTTTAAAATATTGTATTTATATTTCGTTTGCCCTCATTTATAATTTATGTCTCAAGACCAAAATAACATACATATGTTAGCTTTTATTTCATTATCATTTTTTAAATATTTTATTTCTTTCTTTATTTATTTATTTGTTATCTATTTCTTTATTTATTTATTTACTTATTTATCTGAACATCAATGGGTTTGCATCGATCATTTCCAAGGCGGTTTTGGCATATTTGTTTATTCATGTTATTAATTTGTTAACTATGCTCGTACTTCATTCTCATATTTTTCAGATGCATACCTGTCATTCTGTTTTTATTTGTTTGTTTATTTCTTTATTTCTTTATTTGTTTGTTTCTTTGTTTTTTCTACTTCAAGTGAAAGCAAACTGTGACTAATTGTATTGTTCTAAACTCGATTTCTGTTTATCGATTAGGCCTGTGTGCAAAGGTAACTTAACGTTTGAAGGACAAGTTACCCATGGAAAGGACTTCTGCTGTGACATTAATGTCGTGTCACCAGTCAATTATGTTGTTGTTTTTTTTAACCACAGGTTCAGTGAAGCACCATGCATCTGTGCTGTCATCTCATGCTGTTGTTCTTCTTCTTAGTTCTGTTGCTTTTTTCTGATTCGAGAGAAATACCTTTAAGAAAAAAAAAACGAGATAGATGGACAGACAGATAGGCAGATAGACAGACAGACATATGTATAGATTGGCAAACAGACAGACAGAAGACAGGAAGACAATCATATAGATAGATAGATAGATAGATAGATAGATAGATAGATAGATAGATAGATAGATAGATAGATAGATAGATAG
>JBCEWB010104558.1:0-12018 GCA_039654565.1 Peronia peronii | reverse complement strand
GATAGATAGATAGATAGATAGATAGATAGATAGATAGATAGATAGATAGATAGATAGATAGATAGATAGATGAAAACGCAAAGACATAGAAGTTAGTGAGACAGAAAGAATAACTATGTAAGAACGAAATAAATAAATAAATAAAATAATAAACAAACATAAACTAATAAAAAATTAATAGACAAATGGGTAAACGAATAAATAAATAAAAAAATAAAAGATTGAATAATTAAATATAATAAAACAATGCAAAACAAATAAATGATACGAACAAAAAAATAAATGATTAATATACATCTAACACCTCAATAAATTCGTGAAACTCATTTGGTGATTACAAACTTTTATATCATTTTATTGCAGTGAATTCTCGTTTTCCAATAGCACAAAACACAACTGACGTTGTCCATCATAATCAGAGAGAGAATTAACACAAAAATGTCTACCGCATTCTCGTTTAAGGAAACAAAGAAAGTTTGGACAGAGAGAGGGGGAAATTTGGGGGGCAAAAAAAAAATGTTCAATGACAACAGAATAAGATCGAAAACTGATCTACAACAGCACAGCGGTGAATGATGATCTATACAGATTGATGATGATGATGATGGTGATGATGATGATGATGATGATGATGATGATGATGATGAAAATAATGATGATATTGATAACAAATTAAATGCTGGGTGAAAACGAAAACCGATAAACAATTTAGTTATGAAACATTTTGATGTACATATAATGAAAAACATACCTAATGAGAACTGATAACAAAGATCAAAATAACAGCATGGGAACGATCGTGAAGATAAACACAAATGAGGAAAGAGGTGGAGTTTAAATCAAATTTTTAAAAAATAGAGACAAAGTGGTAACTGAATAAAAGACAATACAGAGACATTATTAACTTAATAACATTGATTTACCTTGAAACTAAGTTACGAAAAACACATCACACGCAGCTCAACAGGAAATAATAATAGTCACGTATTCTAGAGAGATACTTTCACAGTTTCAGCAGATACTTTCACCATTTCAAATAGATTAAAGATATTTAAATTAGTACTCCTTGAACGTGCCATAATCTCGAGTTCTTGCGTGATGGAATCCTAGCTTTATTCGCTATGAATGAAATAAATGAATCAACAAATGGAAACGTATGTAAACAGGTATATAAACATAAAAAAATGGGTGGAAAATTAATGAATAAATAAGTTAAAGAAAGAAAGAAAAAGGAAAAGACAGAAAGAATAAATAAAGATATAAATATACAATCCATAAATAAATAAATAAATAAAATCTGTCCAGCAAAATACTAAAACTATGTAGAAAGTAAACTATTTCTGAAACATTTGGTACCTCATACTTTGAAGATGACATAGGTCTGCTCCTGGCAGCTGTTGTGTTATTTTCTACTAAATTTTGCAACATTAATTAATTCTAAATAGATCAGACAAACTTTATTTAAAAAGATCAGTTTTGAACAGTACCATGAAATATTATATTCTTTAATTTGAAGTGTATAAAATAATGCATGATTACCATCTGTCGTAATATAGAAGAGTCGTGTTTCTATAAGCGTATGAAAATGGCGGATTTTCCGACGACTGAAAAGACCCCTGTTTTTTGTGTGTTTTTTTTGGTCTATATTATAGATTGTAAATCGCTCAGAACTTGTACACTCTACGGGAATAAGGTCTGTCTAATGCTATTATTATTATTGTCATTACTATTATTATTATTGTTATTACTATTATTATTATTATTATCAATATGTATTTAAATCTAAAAGTCTCCGCAGACAGATCTTCCCTCAGACTCGCTCTTATATTGCCGCAGATCTGACAAAGGGGTGTCTGTATTTTATTTTTTTTGCGACTTGAGACTGTACAAAATGAAAAGTACATTCTCACAAGGCAGAGCATTGATAGTTCTATGTCATTCTAACCAGTGATAGTCAGATAAGTCCTTTCGTGTAGATGTTAGGACTACATTTCAAATTGATTTTGATCTCACCCAGAAGTCTATGCCAGTGTTTTTCAACCTTTGCATCTCATACAAAGATTACCTTACCAACGAAGAATCTGGAGACTAGGCCTATATGTCTCGCGGCCAGTTGAAATGAGACATAAGTCGCTGGGCTAGAACGGAGAAATCGGGCTTTGAATGTGATGAGGGGGGTCAGACATCGATTTTTTTTTTTATTGCAGAAATAGAAAGTGCATTCATTTCTGAACAAAACAGCATCGGTCTTACCTTCGATTTATAAATATTACTTCATTAAAATCAGATTTTTTTGGGATGTAGGCATGTAGACTTATGCGTTCGACCGTTCATTTAAACTCGATTTTCTCGGAATTTCGCTCATTGCCGGGGGGTCCCCCTTTGTCTCTTTAAACTGCAATATCTCTGGCTAGAATAGAGTTAACTCAAAACTTTTTTCACCACCTGAGAGAGTATGAAATAAGCTTTCACATGATACCAAAAACCCCATATGGTGAAAAATCGACATAATTATGTCTCATTTTGACTGGCTGCGAGACATATATTATAATGGTGTGCCCCATTCTTGTGCCAAGTGGCAATTTATGTCTGCATTTTTGTGTTGCTATATAAAGACAAGTGTGCAATAAGGGCAGACTACTTGTATTATACCGCTAATTAAATTAAGTATAAATGCAATAAACTCTCACTTCTTGCGTATGGTAAACATTTCATTGTCAGACTACTTTAGATTCACTCTGTATGTACTTTTGTTTTCCTATCGTAATCACAGGTATTTAACAGCTGTTCACGGCTAAGGGCTTGTAGAATAAGCTACATCGATCGTCAGCCAAAGAACTTCCTTTTGCTAAGTACAAGAGGTATAAGACAAGTATTGTAAAGAAGGAAAAATTGGAACAATTCACCATGTATTGTGATGAAAACTTATTATTATTATTATTATTATTCATGATAATTTATTTTTTCTTTTATGTTTTTTTTGTTTTTTTTTTGTTTGTTTGTTTTTTGTTTTGCTTCACATTTGTTTTTAATAACAGAAGCAAATATTGTTTCTTTTTTTTTTCTTCTTTACAAGGCGTGCCGTAAACCTCTTGTACTTTGGCAAAGGAAAATAAGTTAGCTAAAAAAGATTCATTCTGTGCTTCTGCGTTCTCTTGAGAATAATGTGGCAGCAGGAGCCAAGACGTAAAATGAGAAACGTTTTCCAAGTTCCAGTGATTTTTTATCCTGAGAGCCCAAAAACTACGTACATATGGAAACAATGTGAATAACATCCGGTATTTCAATGAACATTTTTAGGGTTAAAGGAGTGGTGATTTTAGTAAAACGAATAAAAAAACAAACAAACAGTACCATGAGCTTTTCCTTACTGTTTCTCTCCTATAGATGCTTTTCATCTCACCTCGAGACTGTCTAGTCTGAAGGTCGAGCGTGGTAAATAGCAAGCCAGACTGGTGTTCTTTACAGAGTGTTGAACAAATCGACAGATGAGTACTCGGGTCAAACTAAATAAACTTGTCAAGTTTGTGTGTGTGTATTTTGTTTTTTGTTTTGTTTTGTTTTGTTTTGTTTTCAGAGGTAAATAAAAAGGAAAGAACAGAACCAATAAAAAAAAAAACAGAATAGTTGAACAATATCAAAAACAAAACAAAAACAAAATAATAATTTAAAAAAAAAGAGGAAGAAAGAAAGAAAAGAAAAGAGCCGCATACACCAGAAAAGGCAATAGTTTCATTCTTGGGAATCACATAACTAAAACACTGACGATGAGCATGGATCTCATGTCAAAATCCCGTGACACAAAATACTTTCTGCGATCATCTACATCGAATTCAAAACAGAACGACAAATCGACAAAAGTAATACTATAATTAATAACAAAAATAACAATTACAACCAGTACAAATATATATAAATAATAACCCCATTCTTTACGAGAACATTCCTTCAGTCTTTACCACTCCTTATATTTGTCATATCCTGAGAAAGAGAGAGAGAGAGAGAGGGGAAGAGAGGGGGGGGTGGGGGGGGGGGGGGGAGAGAGAAAGGTAGAATGAAAGAAAATATCCGTCTTACTTAAAATAAGGAATTCTTTCTTTCATTCTGAGCTTGAAAAACGGGGAAAGTTTTATTTGTTTGAACAATTATTGATTTTTGTACTTTTTTTTTTTTGGTCAAGCCTGTCTAAAATTTACTGATCGGCATAAATAAAAAAATGTCCATGAAGTCTCAGATTGCAGTATTGGCCGTATAGCTGAGCAAATGAATTATTCCCAAATAAATATTTATGGCTATAACACATACGAGAAATGACAAAATAATGTGTAATGTCCTGTTTTTCACTACAATTCATTTGACAGTACTGCTGTCTGTCTTGGTTTCATTCTGTTTTATTGCATGGATTGTTGGAAAGAGCCATATGTTGTCTGACTGGAGCTAGCTAAAACAATTTTTGTTTAGATGACTGAATGAAGTGAAGCCAGTGTTTATAGAGAATATTGAAACGTATATTATGTATTGATTGGTTGAAAAATGGAAAAGGGGTGGGGGGGGGGGTATTATCTATAGGCTACTATATGTCGGCATCTGTACATTAGCGATACCTGGCAAAGCATTGTAAATCCCATCCTCCAACCCCCAACCCTCAACCCCAAACAGACCATATAATATAGGCTATTAAAAGCCTATATGGTTAGAAAAAACCTAGGCTAAATGATTTGAATAAAACCGACTGAACTCTTACTTGAGAGAGAAAAAAAGAGAAAGACTATGGACAAAAAAATAGCGTCTATTGAGAATACCTTCAGCTTAGAGCCCTGGAATGCTTGATCTCTAGACTACAGATTTGTCTCTCGTAAAGAATAGGATCAGACAGAAACACATTATAGCATACAACAAAGAAGGAAACAGATTTTCTGGAACTTGACGTTCATCATATGAATCTTCTACAGAGATATTATGAAGAATTGAAGATATTATGAGGAAACGAGTTCGGAGCAACACAAAAGGAGAGATGCTTTTACAAAACATATAACATGGATTTCATCCGAGCACTCAATGTCATTCAAATAGAAACATACATACACACAAAGGATAATGGTAATAACAATAGTAATAATGATAACATTTCTCGTTTGTCAAAGAATCTGAGGTATACAGTATTTACATCCATGACGATTGTTGATTGGTTAATATCAGAGGGACGCGGGAAGTGAGGATTTACTGTCTTGTATAATGACCAGCTGAGGTAAAACTGCGCTTGGTTGCAGAACGAAAATATTTCACCCCTGGCCTCTACATGTATTTCTCTTCACGCATTTGATATTATTATTCTATCAAATACATACGTCACCCTGCTCATTAATCAAATACAAACAGCAATGTTCATTCATACAAGGCATTCACACATAAACATAAATCAATGTTAATATAATACCGCCATATTCTGGGAACTCAAAAAGCCATTTTTTTAAACGCATATTTCAATATGAGCTGAGCATCTGAAACCGCAATAAATGATATTTTGTTTCAGAAAGGACTGAATGTAATCCCTTGACATCATTTTGAGAAATGGTAATGATATCAAATTGTGACAAAATAGCAGATGATGACAATGACACTGTTCCTTACGCATAATTACAAATATAGTAACAATATCCTTTCATAACATCTTTATCCACAATAATACAAAACAATAAAAACTATAACAGTCTCAGAAAGCGTCGAGTTATTCTGAGAATTCACACTGTCCTCAACTCCAGGAAATGAAGACAGAGCAAGAACGAATCCTAGTTGACATATACGCCGTTTTCTTAAAGAGTCAAACTCCAGATTTACTCACACATCACTACGCAAACTCCACTGTCAGTTATCAATTACACACACACACAGTCAAACTTTGTACGTCAGCCCTCAGCTTACTAACCTCTGGGAAATTTTAATATGTGTAATATATGTCATCCATTCAAATGTATGTATAGCACACACTTTAGTGGTCGGCATACTTCATGATATGGACTTGTGTTTTTTGACGATGAAAAAAAGAACAGAAAGGAACAAAACTTTGACATTATCCCTTGAATTCCCTAAATAAATGTTAATATATAAATATATTATGATGATGGTGATTATTACTTTTATTATTTATATATATATATCACCCATCTATTGTCTACACCCCTTGTCAATCTTGAGCTTATGGGAAACTGAAATGACTTTGATGATCAAAAGAAGAAAAATGACCATGAGTTTCCACGTATGTACTAAATAAATCTTTTGAAAACAAATAAATGAAAACATGAACAAAATGAAATAAATAAAATGAGATAATAAAATTTTAAAAATATATTTATAATAATAATACATATAAGAAGGAGAGAGAAAGAGAAAGAGAGAATAAAAAGAAAGAAGAGAAGAGATATATAAGTATTTTTATTTTATTGTGTGTACATGTGAGCTTTCACTGTCAATGAATTGCAGCCCTTCAAATATAAAATGTAGTAGTTATATATTACCGTTGTCATGGCAACAATATCTTCAGTTATAATTTATGATAATACTCTTGCAATACTAACTGTTGTTAAGAAAATGAGATTTTTTGAAATATATTTTGAAATTTATTTATTTATTAATTACTTACTATTATTTATATTATTATTATTGTTATTACTATTGTTATTATTATATTATTATCATTATTACTTTGTTGTGTGTTTTAGTATTTATTTATTGATTACGGTGGTTTCGCAGTAAAAATAGATTCGTCTTGGTATGTAGATTAACTAACGTGGAAATCAGGAGAATTTTTGACGGGATCAACGAAAGATATACGTTTTGAGTGAGTGAGTGAGTGAATGAGTGAGTGAGTGAATGAGTGAGTGAGTGAGTGAGTGAGTGAATGAGTGAATGAATGAATGAATGAGTGAGTGAGTGAGTGAGTGAGTGAATGAAAGAATGAGTGAGTGAGTGAGTGAATGAGAGAATGAGTGAGTGAAATGAGTCAGCGAGTGAGTGAGTGAGCGAGTGAGTGAGTAAGTGGGTGGACAGGTGGTATCTACGTGTATGCCTATATCGCATAGCCATTAATCAGTTTTCTAAAAAAAAAAAAAGGCAGGAGAGAGAGAGAGAGAGGGATATATATATATATATAAAATGACTGATTTTTCAGAGCAACCATTTGAAGAACGGCACTACCTAGAACACCTATTGTCGCTAATACGTCATAGCAGTTCACAAATTGAACCTGAGCCTGGCCACCTGGCGCCCAGACGGTCATTTTTATTTCTGTCCCAAAAATGTACCTGCAATCTGTGATTTCCCTCCTTCTAATCGTTCTCATTGAAAAGGCATAAATTCACGACTTTTGAACAAAGGCATAAAATAAAGAATTTGACCTAGAATAATATAAACCTAAACAGAATATTTGAAATAGAGGTCGATCTTTCCTGCAGGGGAAAAATACGGCGACATCTGGGTCAAATCTTGTTTAATGTGCATTTTAGTAGACTCTCCAATACTACTGCCGTTCATTCTGTACGGTTTTGGCAAGGAAACAGTTGTTTTGCTTTCTTTTCATTCATAAATCTGTTTATATTCATTTTATTTTTCACACAGGGTAAGGCCTGCAGCGTTTGAACTTCAGAATAACTCAAAAAAAAAAGGGCGGTATTTTATCTTGATGTAAGAATTTCAAGGACAAACTATTTTCTTTTTTTTTTTTTTTTTTAAATTACTAAAATAGAAAAGACTGACGGTGATGCAGACACTTCTGGTGTCTGGTGGAGAAGATTATCCTGTAAAGAAATCATGTATACAATACTTGTTTGGAGTGAGTTTTTGGAGAAAAGCTGGCTAGACTTTCCTAAAAATTGTCTTAAAAAATGAAATCGACTAGGAAATCGCACTAGACAGATCAAACTTGCATCAAAAAGACGCTTCCGAAAAAGATGAATAAAGAAGACAGGTAATCATGTTATATTCGTGAGACACTGGGGCTCTGAGAAAGAAGTTCAGAAGGAGGAACTAGACAGGATGGAGAGAGATCTTTTCCTGTGTTCATGTTGACAGTGCGCAGGGCGGCCATTTTGAATCTACATCTGCGCTCCCTGGTGGGGGGAAATAACTCGGGATTCTCTGCGGCTGGCCGCTTGTTTATGCCTCGTCCCAACCCAGTGAGGCCTGTAGCCAGCGTTGGCATCTTCACGACTCGGCTGTGTTTGGTATCGCTGGGAAAAATCTGGGAGTAAATTAGTCTAATGTCGCAGTCCGAGCCGGGCGGTTTAGATGTACGACTCGGGGTGTTTATGCTAGTGTGTTGGGCAGTGTGCTCGCCGATGGCTGTGTTTATTCCCATCTGTTTACACGTATGTGTAGGGTGGCGAGCGGAGGCTGTGTTTGGATGGCAGGCTGACTGATTACGCAAGTTGATCGGTGTCAAGACATTAATGGACCGGTGCAGAAAATGGAAGATGCGGCAGGAAAAGAGGAGGAAGAAGAGGGAACGCCTCAATCCAGGACGACATTGACTTGTTTACCCGTCAATCTACATGTCGTTTATTTTATTTATTTATCTGTCTGTTTAATAATTGATGTCTCCTGCCCGTGTCGTTTATCTTTCAGGCTTTTTTTTTTTCTTTAATTTCATTTTTTTTTTATCATTTTTTTTTTTCATTTTCCCAAGTGCTGTGTTTTTCTGTATTTTCCTTTATACCTTCAAATTGTAATTTTACCTCTTTGTTCACATGTAACGATGTCAATATCAGGGGTGACAACTACATAAGGGTGAGTTAAACTGACGTGCCCATGCAATCTACCCATAATGGCACCTCCCCGCCTCTCCCTTCCCCCCCCACTCCTCAACACTCCCCACCCCTACCCCTTGCCAAAAGGCTCCCGACCTGACCCACTCCCTATTACGCCTTTGACAAAATTTCGCACTCAATTTGCGGCTTTCAGCAGCGCATCTGAAAATTGTTTTCAATATTGTAATTCTGTCTAGGTGAGCTTGTTGCATTGTTTCAAACAGGAAACTGGGATCAGAGTAAATGTTTACTCAGAAGAAAATGGCCGGCGATGAGATGCTGTTGAACGCTGGCATGGCTCGAGATCATTTGTTCCAACAATCTGATTACACCATAACTGTCACCATCATTGAATGGCAGTTACGGGATTGAAAATGACACTGCCTTTCAATTTCATTTGTATACCAAACAAAGGCCGGCTGACAATCAATGACGTGTATATCGAACAACTACAACAAAAAAATCAAGGTCCAAAATGGCAAATTGCTGGACACAGAAGTTTTTACACTGCAGTCTTTAAACGCCACAAAATCAGAAGCTGCAAATACTCTGAACATTCCAATTTTATTTTGTAGTCCAGTATCTAATTAAAGTCAAACACTGCAGGTTCGTGAACATTAGAGTTTGTGTGTGTGTGTATGTGTTGTTTGTTTGTTTGTTTGTTTGTTTTTCGTATATTTCTGGTCTCTAACAAGATCAACAAATTGCAAAATTCTGGACACAAGATCGGAGCGCTTTCTTACATTAGCATATATCTTCTTGTTGTTCAGGTCCCTGAATAACTATCGCCGACCATGATAACGATAAATATAAATATCAACAAAAATTATATTAAGACTGAAGTAAAAACAAGAATTCATGACAGAAGCATTAACTACAACAAAACCAACAATGTCAACAGCAAGACCAGAAGGATACCGATAGTGCTATATGACAATAACATCTAAAGTTAAGGTACAACGAAAAACAGCAACAGCAACAACGACGGCGACAGTAACCGCAACAGCAACTACCCCGGTGATGATGATAATCGTTGTAGATTCCTACCAACGCCACCTGTACATTTATTACTCAGACAGCGTAATTATCACGGCTTGTTTCACCACCAGCGATATAGAAAGATTGGTCATTAAATTTACAGCTTTGCCTAAATACAGACTTTATCTGTCTGCTTTCGTGACCCCGATTTCATTTTTATTTATTTATTTGTTTTTTCATTTTTTTTTTTCATTTTTCTGAGTCCGCCAAATCAACTACAGAATTTTCTACTTCAGACAAATTCGATATTAACTCTGGGGGTTTTACTGTTTTAGCCTATTTTATCGGTCTAGACGACATATTGACCTTCAGCACAGCCGTAAAATTTATTGGGAACGGAGAAAAAACAAAAACAAAAAATCCAATAGTACATAAACTGCTGTTTCTGTTATTTTTCTTTCTTTTCTTTTTTCTTCTTCTTTTTTTTTTTTTTTTTAAACATTTCGAAACTTATCTAGTAACTTGTATTGCTCTTTAGTCTTTAGTTGTTTGTTGTTGTTGTTGTTGTTGTTGTTGTTGTTGTTGTTGTTTTAACCGATTGATTTTGATTTGCGTTTACGCCACGACACATTCTATCTTTTTCCATCCATCCGTTACTCATTCACTACATCTCATATCACCGCTTCCTAACTAACTTCTTCTTTCAGATCACTTCCTTCACAAAGTTTAGATCTACGTCTATGAAAAAAGTCACTGACTGAACCAAAAAATCTTTGACATCTTATGAAATTGACGTTTTTGAGACCTTACGTTATATTCTCTTCAGGCCTTTGAACCTCCTGGGGTGGTTTTCTCGGCGGTTTTGAGACCCACAGTTATGAACAGTGACATGATTTCTTAGACAAGTAAAACTATTTTAGCACAGTATTTCTTCTTCAAACATTAAACTCATCATTCAAGTTTTAAATTAGTCACAAAGTTAAGCTTAGAAATTTCATTGTACCGCTAGGCTGCTGTTGTGATCCTTTTCGTATTGTTTTAATTTTATAATGAACAAAAAGGGACCTAAACATGAATCCATTTTCACAGTATTGTATACTTTTTTTTTCTGTTTCCTAATGCAGAGATATCCAAGGATGAAAAAAGATTCATGACGATGACGGAGGGTCAATTTATTATGTAAATTACATTCTGTTGTTAAGTTTTTCGTTTATTTTTTTTTTCCTTTTTTTTAACTCCTAACATTAAGACTGACTCGAAGCAATATAACTTTTGTATAATAATATTGATCATCAACCTCGCGTGATGTCCATCTTTTTCACTCTATGATCATCGATTTATTTGTTAGTGAATCCGTAAAATTAGTGGAAATCAGATGCTAACGTAGAGAGGGAAAAAAACAGATGCATATGGGCACAAATACAAGCTGATCTCCCTTGAGTTTTCCGTCAATGCAAACGATTCCATTTCTGAAATAAATTGTTCCCGAAGTCTGCAAAACAAATAATGGCATGTTTCTATACCTACGAGCATGCCAACACATAAATGAACGCGCATTGCCAGACAGATCGATTGCCGCTATCAATCCCGCTAATAATCGATATCGCTGGTAAAACAATGAAAAAGGTATAAACTGCAAAAAAGTGCGGCATTTTCAAAAGAGCTTATCACAGCCATCGAAGGCCGATTAGGCCCTTATCTATCGGTTGCGCACTTTAAAAATCAAAGGTCTTGTTTCTAAAACTAATCAATTGTGCGGAAGCAATCAATTTTCTTGTTATTTGACCGCTGTGCGGGCGCCATTTGTCTATTCCTGTATTGTGCGTAATTACGCAGAAGAAATGGGTTTTTCATCCCGCCGTTTCCTCAGAAAAATGACCATTTGTATTAGGGAAAAGGCAAAGCTGTTGTCGCAGCACACGTCAAATTCATTTGAAGAAAACAGTTCCGATAAGAAGCACATGCATTTTTTGTTTTCCTTTCAACAAACATGTTCCCCCAGCCTTATTCAACATAATTACTATAAATGTTATTACTATTTTATATTATTGTACAGTCTTGATGATATTACAAGTTGCAGTTATATTTACTACTTATACAATAGCCAGATTTATATTTCTTATCATTGCTGTTATAAATGTCAACATCATCGTTACTATCATCAATTTTTAAATTAGAAATATTTTTTTAAATAGTAGATGGGGAAGAGGAGGTTGGGGGGGGGGGGGGGGGGGGGAAG
>JBCEWB010104547.1:0-12018 GCA_039654565.1 Peronia peronii | reverse complement strand
TAACTAACTAACTAACTAACTAACTAACTAACTAACTAACTAACTAATTAACTAACTAACTAACTAACTAACTAACTTAACTAACTAACTAACTAACTAACTAATTAACCAACTTACTCAATTTAATTAACTAACTTTCTAACTAACTAGCTAACTAAAAATTGATTAATTAACTTACTAACTAAATTTGCAAATTTTAGTAAACGAATAAATGAAAAAAATTGAATGAATGAATGAATGAAGGAAGGAATAAATAAATAAATAAATAAATGAATAACATTTTTTGATGAGTAGGATTGTATGTGTGTGCTTGTGTAAGTGATGCTGTGATCGGCGGATTGGGATGGAATGGTATCTAGGTATATAGGCAGAGAGGATATTAAGGTGGAAAAGATGCCCGGAGGTATATATTGAACTAAACGGCGAAGAAGGAATGCTACGATATAGAGCATGAAAAGGAGCGTGAAGTGCGACCACTATATAGCAGCCACAGCCACAGCAAATAGCAACAACAACAACAGCAACAACAACAACATCAATGACGATATCAACAAATGCAATAGCAATATATACAATAACCACAACAATCTATACAAGGGCCACAACAATTCATACAATGGCCCCAACAATTTATTTAATACTCACAATGATTTATACAATATATAATTTATATAACAGCTACAACAATTTATATAACAGCCACAACAATTTATACAATGACCACAATAATTTATACAACAGCCACAACAATTTATATAATAGCTACAACATTTTATATATTAGCTACAACAATTTATACATAAGCTACAACAATTTATTCAATGGACACAACAATTTGTACAACAAACTGCCACATGGGCAATAGCGTTACGGAGGCAGTAACAGTGATACAACAATGATACAATCAAAAATAACCAACGAAAAGAACAATAGTAACACGGACAGTCTAACCATATAAATACACAGGTCAAAGCAGAAAATAAGCCTATGGAAATGGCGGCGCACTGAAGAAGAAATGAGAGCGGACGGATAAATGTTGGATTCATCTGAAGAGAACTGTCCCAATTGGAGTTAGTTGAAGGAATGCTAACTGTTGAAGCACTGTGTTCCCACAGGGATCATAAAGAAAGATGATGCACTGTGATTCAGCAGGACAACAATAACGACAGTAATACACCCACAAGACCAACAACGGTAAATGAAATAGCAAGAACTTCATCAACAACAATGATCCTCGAATGAACAATAACAACAAGAAAAACAATGGACATAGTAACACTATATTAATAATAATAACACTCAAATCAACAATAATACCAACAACAACGGGCATAGCAACAGCTACATCAATATTAATAACAACAACAACTACTACGGGAATAGCAACACAACAACAGCACTCAAATCCACAATACCAATATCAGCAACGTGAATAACAACTGCATCATGAATCATTGGTAGATTGTCGATTTCGACGATGTCACTGTGCAGATGCCCTTCTCTCATGGGCACGAGTGTGGTTGGAGAGACCAATTCTCGAGGCATACACCCGTGGGCAGCAGGGGCATTGGAATGTGGCTGATGTGGGAAGGGAGGACACATCATCAATAATAACAACAATAACAACGGAAAAAGTAACAATTACATCAACAATAATAACGACAACAATAGCAAGAAAAATAGCAACAGTTGCATTAACAAATATAATAATTTAAAAAAAAGAAAAAGGAAATAACAACGAACACCCACATTTAGAACAATTGCAACACCGAGAACAACGACATGAAGTTGGATTTTAACAAGAGGAGTTCGTATCGAAATACTCTTTAGAAAGCCTACGAAGTTGGCAGGTGTGTATCATCTTAGTTCAAGACTTGGACACTTAGCTCTGATCTAGATCTAGATCTAGCACTACTAAATCTCAAAACACCTGCAACAACTCAAGAATTCATCAAGAACTGAAACAGACATGACGAGACTCGCCAAAATGGTAATTAAGAATGAATGAAAACGCACCAACGTGGTGAATATTAAGTCTCGATATAGCTGCACTTCCCAGGATCTGTCGTTTACGCCGAGCACGAAACTTGTGCTAGCGTCATAATCGATGGAAATTTTGTTTCATTGCTCATTATAAGTATCTCTCTATATCTATGGATCGGGGGAAAAAAATTAATCAATATTCGTTTGTGATTTTATGAGTCTGAAAATGAAAATTTCAAAAACATACACAGATCTGGACATAGCAGCCTAATTTTAAAGAAAAAAGTCACCTCTTATGGTTTAAGAGGAGAAGTGACGCATTGGTTTGACTTTACTCAGTTATTATGTGGATAATTTAATACATCTACCTCTCACATCTTCTTAAACAATGTGTCTTACATATCTGCATTATGTTCTATGTTTCCAGACCCTCCATCTGAAATCAAATCCACGAAAAAGAGATAAAAGGAAAGAAAACAAAATATAGACACTGACAGAGAAAATGCTAGTAACTACTTAAAAGTTAATCAGAAGCGGTTCAAGAAAACTTTACATTAAAAATTGGAGACAAAATATCCCGTAGGCAGAAGGAAGGATATGAGCCTACAAATCGTCTTGTAAATTGGTATCACGAATTGAAGGATAATAAGCTAGTCATTGATCTTGACTATACATAGAATCCTTATATGAATCCAGCCTTGTTCTGAAAATACCATAAATTAGTGAAAAATAAAATACATTATCCCGGAGGCCTTGATGTGACAGTTCCCTTCAGTAAAATGACTCGTCAAAATGCGCACATCCATCCATCCATCCATCCATCCATCCATCCATCCATCTATCCATCCATCCATCCATCCATTCATCCTTCTATGTATCCACCTTTCGATCTATCCATTCATCCTTTCTCTCTCTTTCTGTGTGTCTTTCTGTCTGTTTATCTCTTTTCGTCTATCCAGTGTTATCTGTGTAACCAATGACATATGTGAAACTTCTGCTACAGTGGTACGACCCACCCTTCTTTTCCACACAGAAATCTTTCGTTAAGGAAGGATAATTTTTTCTTCTTCTTTTTTTTAACTATAGACTATTTAGATTTAACGGAAATACACAGTAAAATATTCAGTATTTGTTCTACAGTAATCGGCTTTACAAAAGCCCATTGATGGCACAACATGGCGCATGGCGAAACGATTACAATGATACCGATATAACATTTCCCATTATCACAAATTCATGTTTTGGTTTGTCAGTGTGCCAGCTAAATTAATACCGAACGATAGAGCAACATAACATTATGATTTACCGATGTTCCACAAAGATTCAACGAGACAGATAAATAAATAACATTAGGTGCAATAGTTAGGCCTTATCAAAAACAGGAAAACGCAGTGTATTAGTCATTGCACTAACGTATTGGAATAAGTAGACAGGGTGTCTTTCTTCGCTTTAACAGTAGGCATTCCTTCTTTTTTTTTTCCCCGTATTTTAGTCCTTTTACTGATCATTCTGTGTTGCTGTTGTTGTTGTTGTACTTCCCGTCCCCCTCCCCGTCCCCACCCATCTTCCTTCGTTCGAGAGAATTCATGCCTTTGTTTTATCTGTTCACAGGTATTAGCAAAGACTATAGACTTTGCTTGGCCGAGAAAATAAAGGAATCGTTACGCCTATAATTGCTTTTTTATTTTTTTTTAACTAACATATTGCAAAATGTGTTTGACTTGATTTTACTGAGAAAAAAAAAAAAACTAAGAGAAAACCAGGTTTTTTTTTTTTGGTTTCACCACATGGCGTCCCAAATATGTTTTATTTTAAATGGTGCAAGCTTTTACTGAAATTCAACCTTGGAAACAATGCTTTCAGAGCAATGTTGTTATCGATACAAGGTATTCAGCTGTGGCTGAATTCAGTTTGTTCAAAACAACAACAGCAGCAACAACAACAACAACAACAACGACGACGACGACGACGACGACGACAACAACAACAAAGAAGCCAAGGAAAAATCGTACCTCTCAATATTTTCAGTATCAGAAATCGTGGATTGCTTGGTTATAGGAAAAGACGAAATTTATGGCTCAAACTGTTCAGACAGGACTCCTTACTAAATCTCTGTGCTGCCTGCGTGTAGAAAAAAAAAGCAAACAAACCAATTTCGGCAGAGTAAAGTCTTTAACTCTCTCACACTATCAGAAGCGCTGGTAGTTCAACTGAGCCTGTTCTTCCTGCACTGACGCCAAAGATCTCTCTCTCTCCGATATGAACAGTCGAACTTTCCATGAGGCCCCCGAGACATTGTGCTTTCAAGGAACAAAAGTGCTAAAGTCATATCTATGGGCCGGCCTGGAAACATTTCTTTAAAAAAAAAGAAGAACAAATAGAAAGACGTTTTAATCCTGGCATTCATTAAAAAAGCTGGTCGGAATGTCTATGCGACAACGTGATTTATCTCACTTCTAGACTATTGTTTCATGATCCCACAATGTTATGCCTGCTAAACATACATAATGATATTTCTGCACCTGCCTGTATAGAGAAAAAAACCCAGACCAAATCAAAGAAATGCTCTCGCCATATATTTTTTGCCTTCATACAACATGCATATATCATGTTGTATAACATCATCTATGTCAGGGCTTTAGGCTTGTTATGGGACATGAAAAATGATATGACCACAATAAAATTTGAAGATATCAGCTGTAAATCATTGTATTATTCATGTCTGACAGCTGCTGCATTAATGTCACACTTACTAGTTTTATGTTCTGGCGTTGGCCTATTCATTCTGTTTTCTGGTTCTGACGTACTAGTACGTCCTTGGAGTTCCTACGGATTCCTAAAATTGTGCAGGCTGAATGGCGTATTAGAACGTACCGTAACGACTCTGAAAGAAATTCATATATATCGTGTAGAAATTTGACGCAAAGAATAGTGCAAATATATAAATTTTGGCTCGAAAGTTATTTTAGACAAATGAAAACAAATAATGATTAGTAAATTTATCACAGGGTTTGACCAAAACTGTAGCATCAATGTAATGTCAGATACATTATATAGCAGTACTTATCTGTGGACCAGTTTCACACTTATAATCTATAAAGTGAGAGGTTAGATCAACTATTTTTTTTTTCTGAGCATGGTTGTCTAACAAAATATCCACATTTGCTTTATAGCAGTAGCTTTACATTGTAGGACACAAACAATTACATACATTTTAAATTTCTCAACGTCATAGATGTTGACCTTCGCTAAAATGCTTGCATACACACAATTGACAAAACGACAGATACTCATGATAGGAATTTGGCTGTGAGACAAAATCATTACTACTGAAAGAAAAATATTTTATGTGGTAGGCTATATACTGGGAATGCTTGGTCGAGAGAAGGACAAATACATCATATACGTAAAATCCCAACTTGATCAAGATAAACACTGCATAATAATTGCTATGCATCAGTTAAAAGTCCAAAGCTATGTCTACACCTGTTTGATCTCCATGCATCAAAGAATTAGAGATGCTTACGAAGGTTTAAATAGCTGGTGTAATGACTGAAATAAAGGAACGCACCTCCCTCCTCCTTCGCCCCGCCGGCCAAAAGGACTAAAAAAACAAACAGACAAACAGACAAACAAACAAACAAACAAAAACAAATCATGTAGACCATTCATGGATAACGGCAGGTTAGAATCATTATTCTGAGGAATTCACTGTCTCAATAACAACAACACCAACAGAAATCAGAATCATATAAAATAAAAAGATATCTGTCCGTTTTGGTCGAAACTTAAGATCCATTTTGATTATCTGATGATTTGATCTGCTTTCGAAGAACGGGTTGTTCGTTTCAT
This sequence comes from Peronia peronii, assembly GCA_039654565.1. Lineage (NCBI taxonomy): Eukaryota > Metazoa > Mollusca > Gastropoda > Systellommatophora > Onchidiidae > Peronia > Peronia peronii. The sequence goes on along the minus strand of JBCEWB010104547.1, from coordinate 6,183 downwards.
CAATAGATGCGCTTACAGTTGTCCATGTAGATAATAGATAATTAATGTGTGCAGATGCGCTTACAGTTGTCCATGTAGATAATAGATAATGTGTGCCCACATATGGGTTACTTAAACACTATCTTTTCTCATCTGTTGTTGACTTACCATTTTGTGTGTTATTTCACAATAACAATAAGTTGCCATTACTACTACCACTACCACCACCATCACCACCACCAACAATAACAGCAACAACAACAACCAGCCAGGGTCGTCAGCAATGTTCAGAAGTACAGCAAGAACGGAGAGCGACACCAGCAGGTTGTCAGCTCTGATGTGGCAAATTTCTATGCTGTTGTCAGGAGTACTATAATAATATATGATCAGGGGGTCAGAGTCTGAATTATATATTGGAATGGGATCAGTCATACGGTTGTAGGTCTGGGTTTCCAGCAGTTAAAAAGATACCAAAAGAATGGCAAGAAATAGATTGCCACCGTCGGCAATATGACACCACCTGAGCTGATATTGATAACGTGAGACCAACTGATCGTATCATTTTTCTCTACATCACTGGTGCTTTGACAACATTTATCATGATGATGATGATCAAAACATCCTAGTCAATGATATATAGGCCATTCTCATTAAATCTTAATCCTAATTAAGGAAAAAATCTGTTCATGTGGACCTTGGGGCTCAAATGTGATTCGCCAATAGATCATTATTTGTCGGTCCTAGGCGTGAATGGATAGTCACGCACTGATATATCCTGATGAAAATTGTGATTTGGAATCAACAACAGTAAAAGCAGTATTAGTAGCAGTGGTAATAGCAGCATGGTATAATAACAGTAGTAATAGTAGTAGTAGTCGTAGTAGTAAGATGGTGATTCGTTGTTTGTTTGTTTGTGTTGGGGGTTAACGGCACGTCAGCACGATCATGGCTATACTGTGCCAAACACGGTAAAATACGTTTAAATGTCAAGATGAAGAGAGGAAAGAGAGCGGGACAGAAGACAGGAGCAAGGAGACAGAGAAGAGATGTTATCCCTGGAACGTCAAGAATGGCATTCCATGAGAGACATCCCACTGATGACCGGTTTCGCCGTTTGCAGGTGGGAGCAAAGAACCTTGTAAGCTGGTAGTAGTAATAAGAATAATAGTAGTAGCAATAGTGGCAGTAATACTGCTAGCAGGAGCAGCAACAACAACAGCAGCATCAACAACAATAACAACAATAACAACGACGACGACACGGTGACAACAACAACAACAACAACAACAAAAAACAGAAAGATGCCAGATATACGAGACCTTTAATTTACAGCCGAAACCATTCGTTAATAACGTTTAGATATGAGTGACAATCGGCGATTGCAATTTATATAGAAATTACAGAGCAAATATCAAAGTTTCACAGTAAGTTCTCAACAACGTGCCTTAAGAAGACCAGGCTAGTTTTTTCATACTGGCCGTTCCATCCCCCCCCCCCTCCCCACTGCGAGAAATTAATTTAAATTTCAAAAAGTCTTCTTGGTGCACTAAAACTGTGTACGACCGGACTCTGCTTCGATGGAGTACCCGGTTTAACACACTGTTTTTCAGTTCCAGGACTGTTTTCTGTTGCTGCTAAGAAGTCTTTGGCAAAGTATTATATTAAGGAACAATGTCAAGCTATTTTCAAAGTTAACTTTACACAAATACAATAATTCTCTTCCTTTGTGGCCATAGCTCAGGCAAATAAAACAGAAAACATAAATATTATGGCACTATAGGCTATTACCAAGTTCACATTTAACGTGCTGCTCGCTTGTATTTGAAAGGTCGGTTTGTAAACATGATAGCTGCAACATTGAATGTCAAGCTTCATTTACCTTCGTGTTATGCCTTAGCAAACGACCCTTGACAAAAAGTACAGACGTTTTATACTCAGAGCCTGCAGCAGCTGGTAGTTAAACTGTAAATCAATAGTTCGGTATATGTTAAAGGCATGCAAAATTCGATACCTATGCTTCAAAGTCTGTAGGATCAAGGTCTGGTAGGCTTGAAACTGGAGAAAATTCAGTCATAAACGAGAAAATTTTGCTCAAAAACAATTTCAGCTGAAGATTATATATCATCACCTAAATGCTTAAATCCTTGCTTAATACTGGCAGTATTGCGGTTAAGATTCTTACTCATACATCTACATATTGATTTTTTTTTGGTTGCAGATAATTTGATCTACGAGCTGTATTTGCAAGCTCGGCTATTCCCTGCAAAATACCGAGCCTCGAGTGAGCGCGTTCATGATAAATGTATCAGGACTTGCAAGGTTAGGATGATATAATTGTCTCTTGAAGATTGATGCTTTGTCAATCATGAACAGACCTGGAGGATGTAGAGAAATCATTGCCAATCGGGTAAGTCCAGCAACTTTCCAGACTATTTTCAGCGAAAATCTCAGTGGTTAGTTGGATGTTTGGCTCCCCAGGACAGATGTCAAAAGTCACCACTAGAAACTGCAAAGACAACAGAATAAACATATGGCGTTTGTCTAGTTAAAGCGCCTTTTAGAACCCTGGGTAATTCAAAATTGTTTCAACATTAGATGATAACACAGCTTTCCCGGCAAGATTAAAAAAAAAAATTCTAATATTTGTTCTCATAAAACTGGCCACGCATTAGACGCCTTTTTTTTTTTTTTAAATCTTGTTTTAAAAATGAGAATCTACGTCACATTGCGTTCTGTAAATGGCTATCAGCCGCTTGTGGACAGATGTCTCGGCTGAAGAGACTACGTGTAGTTGTTGACTGCATAAATAAATGCAGCTTGTGACTGCTAAACCAAGAGATATAGAATGAGATTACAAAGATGTATGCTAGGATTACACTGCATATGTGTGGCTAAAACAGGCGAAATGTAAGGAAAGCGGTCGTTTCTGTGCGTTTCGAGCCTCCTGTCGACAGGCTGTCGTAGCCGCAACAAAACAAACACAATGTTTATACCCAGCGTGTGCGGCAGCTGGTGTTATCTGCAGATCGATAGATCGATAGCTAAGTAGTATACCTACCAACTGGGACCTGTAAACCGTCAAGATCTTGGTTAGCCATATTAAGGGACGTCGAAGCTGAGAATATGTAAAAATGAATATACATTTTACTTTCAAAAAGAGTATGCAGAAGACAAACAGAGAACATTATGGAGGATGGACTTACTATGTGATTAAAGACAGTATGTATGGAAGAAGAGCAAAGCTGTATAGTTTGCATCTGTTTGAGGAGGGGAAATGGGCTATGCAGTGAGACAGAGCACCTCATGATCAGGACACGGCATAATACCGCTGATGTGTTGTAAACTCGTGTAGCGTCCATCTCTTTCACGGCATTTTCCTTATACAAACTTCATTACATCAGAAATGTCATGCTACGGAGATTTGCCAGTGATATGTCTTCAGTTATTTAATGAAATAGCTCGTCTCTCTTCTTGTCGGTATCGTCATGTGAGATGTTTAGCCTATCTCACAATATTGGATGCTGCCTGTCATTTTACTTTGTGACAGGAAAATCGTTCCTGGTAATTTATGCGTGGAATCACAATTTATCAAACATTCGTATGCTGTGTGTGACTATGCCCTCTCTAGTAAATCCATCTTGTGCCATTCTCCTCTTCCGATCGTTTCTTTTTCACCAAGCTTTCCCTGTTTTGTAAGGAACACGTTTAGTTATATATACCATAGAAGACAATTTGATGTTTTCGTATGTAAACCATGACTCATAGTTAATTGAGAGTGCAGAGAGAAGACTTGAAAATGCTGTAAACAAAGGGAAAGTTTCCATAATTGATCAATGACCCAACAAGACAGAGACATTTTCCTGAATTTGACATAAAACATTTCTTGGTGACTGATTCCCACTTGAGATTCACCGTTGCAAAAAACATGAAGTAAGAGATTACTTGTAGGCACTCTAGCCCGACTAGAATAAGCTTACAATGGCTTTGTACACATGGCGTTCATCAATTATTTAAGCAAATATCATTCAAAACTTAGAAACCGCTGGGTTGTTTGAAGCTGAAATAACTTAACAATTCTCAATTGAAAAACAGCTGGCTGTTGGCATTGACATGCTCTTAAAAGAATCTCCATGGGCTAGTGCTAAAATTCTACCTGATCTCCCAGCCAATGGTTGCTCCTGATGCATGACCTGTACACTTTGTGTGTGTGTGTTTTGTGCCTGTGACGTGAGCAGCATTTGTTCCTGTCAAACCTTGTGAGTGCTCATATTTGTCAAGTGCTGTCAGAACTCCTGTTTTGTCCCAGACTCATTCATCATTTATATTTCGTTATGACAATGAAATAAAAGGGAGCTCTTGCCATACAAAGGAACTGAATAGCATACTGGTATTGTATTTGACGATGTATGTTTTCTATAGCTGTAGTGTTCCCAGTGCTGTCGAGGTTTAAGTGATAAAAGGTTCAATTAGTACAGCACTACCTGAAAGGCTGGACATAAATCACAGACCTGACTGTGGGAAAGTGGTGATAATGATGATGGTCTTATGTTGGCGTTGGGGACAGCAATGGGGTAGAGTATTGAAAGAAGTAATAACGCACGATGTTTTTTGTTTTTCTATCTGGTGTCCGACTTGCCTAATGGCAATGCAAACATCATTAATTTTGAATGACAAAGTCTTTTTTTTTTCTACAATCTTATATTCACAGTGGTCATACCATGCACTGCACCCAATTTTACAATATCTACAGGTAGTGAGACGTCCCGGTCGCAATGTAGATATTGGAGGGCCAAATTTATGGTGGAAATTTTGGACATCCCATCCACTTAGAAGGCAGGCAAGTTAATAAATAGTACCCAATTTCATTGATGAAGATTTATGTGATAGGAACCTTACTAGTTACTAACAATCGTCTCCTTTGCAGGATAAAGATTTAAACCCGAGACAGTCAGATTAGTCCTCAGTCAGATTAGTAAAATGGAACTCTTTTTTATGCTTTCTGATTAAGTCACGAGTTTGTTCATGTTTTCATGGAGATCAAAAGACAAGGCCTGCCTTTCACTAAAATATTGCAAAATGCCATATTCTTCATGCTAATAAGATCTGACCAGTCATTAGCAAGACTGATGGAGAACGTTGGTCACCTTTTATCATTTCTTACTGGGACTGTCTCGTCCGCAAAGGAATGTGACATCATTGAAATGTTACTGAAAGATAGTTAAAGCCAAGAAATTCTCAGCGAGACTGGTGAAAAGCAAATACAGAGGTACTGTCCTTTAGACATGTGAGCGTGCCCACAACATGCACACTGCTCTTGCAGGCAGCTCAAGAACAATCATTCACATTAGATTCAAACATCAGTTTTTGCTCCTTTTGTTTGTTACATAATAATATATAATAAGTACATGCTAGGCTATAACAAAACAAAACAAAACAAAACAAAACGAAATAAAAACATTAAAACAAAACCAAACCGAAACAACAACAACAACAAAAACAACAACAGATAAATAAAAACAAAACAAAACAAAATGAAAAAACAAAACAAAACAACAATTCCCAACTGAAATGCTGACACTGGGAGCAGAAAAAAAAGACAAATCAAGAAATAACAAATAATACAATAATATTACCAATGACATCCAGTAGAGCTAATATGCAACCAAAAATAGTGCAACAAAATCAGCCGCTTTCCTGATATTTTTATTTTTCAAAAGCCAGGTTTGTGATAAACATTTGCCATCATGCTCACCTATTTCTCTTGTTGTTCGACGGTTCTTAAAGGACAGCTTAAAATTTGTTCGATACGAGTCTACTATCAAGAGCCTTAGTGACTGTGGGGACCTTAAAATACAACACATATTCCAGTCCTCTTATTCCTAGGTAGGTTTCTCTCTGAAACCATAAAAATTAAGTCATTGGGACAAACAGGAAGGCCGGCTAACTCTCTAACAATGATAAGCCTTAGTTGGAGGACGGCTATAAATCTTTCACACAGATTTCTGTGATCTAGCGACGCGAAAACAGAGCGCCAGAACCGAAAGAGCCATATAAATAACTCCCCAACTATTGATAAAGTGGTCCGCTATGTATCTGTCTGTGTATGTTACTATATATCTACTTATATCTACCTATGTATGTATGTATGTATGTATGTATGTATGTATGTATGTATGTATGTATGTATGTATGTATGTATGTATG
>JBCEWB010104536.1:0-12019 GCA_039654565.1 Peronia peronii | reverse complement strand
GTCGTGTTCGTCGATTCTGGGTCACAAAATGTTCGGAGTCGCGATTCAGCCAGTTCGTTGAATCGGCCCATCCTTACGGAGAAGGACGTGACGACCAAATTAATATAGTCCGTTCTTCCCTCTTCTCCTCACGCTAACCCAGAAATGACACTCCTGGAACCCCACCACTGAATGGAGTCAAGACAGAAAATGGGGAAAAAAAATGCTAACAGAGACTCAGGCAAAGGCGCAAAAATCATGAAGCGGGCTTCAGTATCTGAGTCAAGGATGTCTTGAGGTTGAAAGCTAGGCCAAGAGCAGAGTTCTCCGTATTTTTTTTCTCTGAAAAGAAAAACACTAAATGCACTTTTCTCAAATCAGGGCTTTTCAGGATAAATCATGTTATCTACTTTGGAGCGAATACATGTATTATGAAATTTAGATTGAACGTAAGGCGATACAAGACAAAAATTTACTCTGAAGGATTTTGTTTTGTATACCATTTCAAGATTTCCAGCTCTTTGAGTTACTGGGTCAAATTTTGGATTAAGCTTTAAGCCTAAACCAACTAAGCCACATCAAAATGCTAGTGGGATCTTTTCTGACATTGGGTTTGAAAAAAAAAATGCACACGCAAAATTTCAGGCAAATCGGTTTCAAAAGTAGGCTATGGTAGCCTATTTACAGTAAAGGTGCACAATACGAGCAAGGAGAAAAAAATTCAAGATGGCGCCTATGTCATCTTGTGGATTTTCTTTTCTTTTTCTTCTAATTTGCCTATGCTAATTCTTATATGGAGATAGCTAAAACCGTCTGCTCCAGCCATTTTAGTTTTCAAAGGATTTCTAAGACTCCTCCTCATCCCAACCCCCATTTCATTCCCTTAAAGGATAGAGAAAGAAACTTCTGTTCCTCGAAACAAATACAATTTTTATATATTTTAGCACGGTACTTTTTCCAAAACAACAACAACAACTAATGTACCATCGCTGGGATGTCTTCCATGGAAAAAAAACAAGACAAAACAAGCAAAACACCAATGCCACTCTCTTGTTTCCGTAGTAATCCTACAAAACAAATGGCAGATCAGCCACGCCCAGACTATCTTGTCATTCTCTCTCCTCCGCCAGCATCCAGCCAGGAAACGACCACTTTGCCAGTGATTACCACTGAAGCTGAAACGAGCCTAATGAAGCTGATGATGTGAGGAACCGAGTCTTACCTGCCCCGGCCCGTGTCCTGGCCCTTAATTAGGCGGCAGAGTCCACGAGTGGAGCTACTGCAGAGAGAGGAGACAAGTGCCGTTCCCCTTGGGACAGCCCCATGAGGACCCAGATCTGAAGTGCCAGGGAAGGGTTCTATTGTCATCAAATGAGACTGTATGGACTAACCGACATTTCCAGTAATCAGCTCAGCATTGTGTCCATTTTCCTCAGAGAGATATCGGAATGGACAAAACGATCACCACAGTCCACTGTGAGAAACGTATCACTTACTTTACAAGGGTGTATTTCTTCAAAACTTTCCTCGTCACCAGTCGCGACTTAAGGTTAAATGGATGGACTCAGACCAAAAGAAAGATATATATCTTCTTTGATATCGGCTAGCTCAGTATCTATCAAATATTTAATATTTATTATTTGTCTTCTACTCTTAACCTTATTGCATTGTTCGTTTTCATGTGGAAAAGATTATGTCTTACTTTCTTTTCCAGCTATTTCATTATTTGTAAATCGTGTGTAATTTCTGGATGTGAATTCAATTAATATGAAAGGAAAACAACGACAACAACAAGAATACCAACAATGTCCCTCGCAATCATCTGAAAATGGGGTTAGAAAAGGATGTGCCACTCACTTTCATACCATGTGAATTTATTATTATTATTATTTTATATTACACATTATATCCCTTATTGTATTAGCCAGCTCCTCTGTTTGCAAACAGTATCTTCAAGCTGAAAATTTGGATAAAGCACACAAACAAACAAAAACGAAAGTGACCTGTTCAACCACCCTACGACATGCAATGTTTGTTAAAATTTTCTAGAATATCACATCTAAGACTGTTTCCAACATTGTACGATTTAAAAGTACGGTCAAAATATCCAAGAATTTATATCTACCTTAGCAAATAACTACAGCGTGTCAAACTAGCTTTGTCCCGTCAATGACTGGGCATGATAAAGAACTTACAGACAACTGGCAGGACAATCTTTGCTTAGACTATGAGTTATCCTAAGTGTCAAAAGAACCTGACAACTACTTATCACCTGCTCGATTCTCTGACTCCCCAGCGTATTTCATCAAGCCAACCATACAAACGATAATGACGAGCTCGAAATGAAAACAAAAGCCCTCAACAAACGAAAACTCCAATTCCACTTTTCCTCTTTTCGTTCTCTTTTTCTCTTGAATCCAGATTGCGTCTATTCCTTTATTCTCTGACAGGAGAAAATTAACTATCAATCTTATTTCATTGACCTAAATTAGCTATCAATCTTATTCTATTGACCTAATTTTTGTTTAAACTCCATTTCATTGATCAATTTTTCTTTTTCTTTACGGTTTTCAGATTGCTTAGCTTTTCTGCACAACTGCCATCAACAATAGCAGAGAAGTGTATCTTAAGACAATTCTAGACAAGTCAGCGAGAGAAAGAGAGAGAGAGTGAAAGCGGGGGAAAAGAGATGAAAAAAAAGAAAGGAAGAAAGGAAAATATAGAGTGGAGGAGAGGGAAGATAGAAAGAATGTAGGCAGGCGATTCTAGACATGACACAGAGAGAGAGAGGGTACATACGCACACACATACAACACAGACACACAGTGAGAGAGAGAGCATCCTGCTGGGGAATTGCCTTTGGCAAACTTCCCCCTGACAGATTCTTATATAATAATGAATAATACAACAAGCCACTGCAGGATCCACTTGGGGTCTTATCACTACCTCTGCAGAGAGCATGATGCCCGCAAACTCCCACGCAACTCAGGCAGGTCAGAAAAGAAGTTTGAAAGTGGAAGCTAAGAAAGTCGTGGCTAGAGTCTTCCACCTCCCATTGTTTTAACATGAACCGATGTACCTCTGTACCAGGTAGATATGAGAATATTTAATCGCATAAATCTGAGATCAGTTTTGGTTAAACTGTCACACTCCGTACTGAAGAGCTACACAAGTTTGCATCCAAGTAACTGAAAAATTACTTATGCAGAGCTATCATACTGAATCAGCAACTCAAGTCTGAAAATCTGAATCCATACATCTCTCTCCATTTTGATATATTGCCCTCCTCCTGTTCATTCATCCATCAACCATTTATCCATCCATCCATCCATCCACCCCCCCACCTCCCTGCCCCAAACCAATCCATCCATCCATCTACCCATCTTATAATAAATATTAAAATTATAAATGTGGAGTTTCAAGGTTGCCCTTATCTCTCACCAGGCAGGGAAGTCCTATAATATTACATGTGCCAGTCTGGCTGAGGCAGCAAAGTATGCACTCACTCTGCTGGTGATGTTATCAGGATCTCGCTGGTCTGATGTCTGATTGAGGGACATGGCCACCATAAGGAAGTTTAAATTTTAAACAGAGACAGACCCAGTGAAAAAAGGAAAAGGATGCATATTATGATGAATAATGAAGGGTGGAGATAGCCCCCCAAAGAAGAGTCAGGATGATAGTGATATGGTTGATAAACTGAGACAAAATATAAACAACCCTAGTGTTTTGTTTTCCTGATCAGCAAATGGCAAATTTTTACCTTCTGGCTGTGCTGATCATACATAGCACACAATCAGATAACATCTACTGGCAACATGTTCCAAAACAGAGACAGCTCAGCAGTCCACCAACTCTAAATACACCATACCATCTTAAGTGGAAGGTCTTTCATATGCACAATTATTACACTCTAACAGCTATACAATAAAACTTGTAAGATCATCCTGAGTGTCACTAGGCAAGACCAAGTCATCCAAAATAAGATGATATAAACCTGTTTTGTTGTCCTTACTTGTCATTATGTGGGACTAAATAATATTATGTTCAAGGCTATGGATATTTATATTGTATCAATGAACATGATTAATTCATTTATTTATTTTTGTAAACTTATTTGTTCAGTTATTTATTTATTTACTTATTTAGTAACTCATTTATATACTTATTAGTTCATCCATCCATCCATTCATTCCATCCACCCACCCATCCATCCATCCATCCATCCATCCATCCATCCAACCATCCATCCATCCATCCATCCATCCATCCATCCATTCATTTATTTATTAATCTATGAAATTCTGTCACATTTTGACCTTGAATTTTATGTAATTCAGCACATGGGATTATTGACAATTTTATCTATGTCAAAGGAAATCTGTGCTATGACTACTAAAATGAAACTGTTTGATTATCACCTTTCCAAACCAGAATATATAGATTCCAGTGTCATAATAAGTCATGGATACTAACTGTGAGATGTAAACAAGTGGTGTTTTGAATATATATATGGTCTTCAAAAGGAATACAAAAGCTTTGTCACATGACAGACTATACAATTAGCAAATTACAACCTCAAACCACAATGACATCTGAAGTACACATGATGGCAAAAGCTTCCAAGAAAGTAATTCTGACAGAGATAGTGCAAATAATACAACTTGTGCTGCACATTATCTTCAAAAAACATAAGACCGTGTGGATGATGGTGTTCACAAGAACTTATTGCATATGATGAACAAAAACAAAACGTACAACATCTATTCCTCTGCATTTCCCAATTCCTCCTCCTCTTCCTCCCTCAGGGCCAAACCTCACCCCTCCATCTATCAAAATGCACAAAGCCCCTTGTAATACGTTTTTTACCCTTCCCCCCCCCTGCCCCCTCCTAGGCATTTGTAACATCATTCATGGACAACATATGTGGCAGATAGAAAGAGACTGATGTGAAGCTTGTGTGAAATGTTATCTTTTGAAGAGACTTACTTGTTTAGAAATAAATCCACAACAAATTGTCTGCCAAAGGCTACAAACTGCACAGTGACATTATCCAGATGTATACCCTGCAAATAAAAGCCAATGAAACAGGATGTTATAGAGATTTGAATGTTTATTTACAAAAATGATTTACAGCGTGCACAGTGGCTTGTTTATGCTAAACACTCTTTGCTGCAGGCTGAAAAACAGCCTGCCTTCAGAATCAGCATAGATGGAGACCACATGTGTTGAGAAAGTAAGGAATATGTTATAATTACAAGTGTATTGCTTCTGTTCTGAAAAACTTGGGTGTGTGAAAGCAAAGAAATATGTGACTATTCATATTAAGATCCACATCATATCTTTACCTGTTAAGACAAAATACATGTACAAAAACAAAAAAAAAAGAAAAAGAAAAAGAAAAAAAAAAAAAGCCTGCACCTCACAACCTGCACATATTCAAAATTTGAATGAAAAGGCATGTTAGGCTATCTTTTGTTCTCCTCAATTTATAGAAGCCAAAGTTGATAAGAGGGAAGGCTGAAGAAGACAGATGTTGTGAAAGCCAGGTGATGGCATCACTAGGCAAGCTCTCAGATGGACTATACCAAGAAAGAAGAATAGATTGTAGGGCATGGATCTTCTGCAATACACGTAGATGGTTATATAATAATATGTGGATGGATCTGTTGTAGAATGAAACAGAAACTGACAGCAAGATTGAGAAGAGAGGAAATCTTTGTTGGTGGTCTCATTTAGTGTACACATGTAATAAGTGACAGGGACAAGGATCACTGTAGGAGTGATGGCTATGGAGATAGAGATTCCTGAGTTCAACAGAAAGACAAAACAATAACTGATATTGTGGGGAAGAACCATAAAAACTGTGATGTAAAGCCTAACCAAATTTGCATTTGTTAGATTAAAAATAGACGAATGGATCCGCCAGTCCAGTGAGTCATAACAAAAAAACTGATGCAACATAGTTGACCTGTGTACGGTGTGACAATATTTTGTTTGCAAGCACTGTTCATTTCAGTATTTATTGATAACTATGACAGTTCCACTAACAAAGACAGTCTCAGAGAGGATTCACCTGCACCCTCCTACAGAAAGATGTTTTACACAGTTGTCTGAGTAGACTGTCTGGCACAGATACATTGTATGGAAAAAAAAAAACAGGACATGTAGGCTGACTCCTCATGTATAATCTATCATATTCAGTATTTATATAAAATCATCCTTTGAAACATACAACTCCGAAAGCATATGGTGACTAACACAGGAAGCTACATGTTTATCTACATCTGTCTTGTTAATTTCACTGTACAATCTTTGATCATCCAAATTTATAAACACATTTTGATATTCCTTTTATAACTTGTAAAAACATTACTCATATGGTATTATACTCTATGATCAATCTTTTTGACATGTAAACGTAATCCATTGTGCTAGGCACAATATAGCTATAATCATGCTGATGTGCTGTTAAATCCCAACACAAACAAACAATTACCTACGTACACATGAATTTGTATAGTGAGTTTAATATATTCTGCCCTTCCCCCATGTCCCCATTTCTTCTTTTTACTGATTATATTATGACTACAGTTTATGCTGAAAGTCACAATCAAAATTACTTTTATTTACAGGTTTCTGTTTGAATTAAATCATGAAATAAAAGTTCATTACCTATTTAATTGTCATCTTCAAACTACACATGAACTGGAAAAAAGATGTTGAACAATATATTTTTTTTCTTTCTAATTTTTGTTTGGTCCTGACAAACACTTTTATATTAAGCTCATTTCAGAAAACTTATGAATAGGACTACTGTCCCATGACTGGCAAGAGATAAGACTAGACAGGATAATCAATAGAGAGGCTTTCAGTACTGGGATCATGTGGAGAGGCACAAGTGGAATGATTAGAAGAGGCCATGCGAAGGAAAACTAAATGATACGAAAAAGACAGTGCAAACACAGAACTTAACAGTACAGTTGATTCACTATTGCATTCAGTATTCAGTTTAGTACGCTTTCACTTCCTTCTATGAAATATAATATTGAGATATTATGGTATCAAATGATACACAAACATTCTCAGAAAAGCAGCACAGAATGATTTTTTTTTTTTCCTTCTTTTGTATCTCTCCAGCCTTTCCAAGCTGGAAATTTTTGAAATAATGTCAGTCTTTCTGACAAAATCCAGAATATAGATAGCAGATATACAACAAAAATAAGAGCTCTTTGATCATCAGCAGTTAAACACATCTTTTTGTGCTATATAGGCTTTTTGATTTGGTTTTCAACTAAAAAAATCTCAAGTAAGTTCCTATATATGTCACACTTACCGGGTAAAATGAGTTGGATGTTGGTGGGGGCTTCACTGAGAAAATTGGATTTTGCTATGAAATCACAGGAATTATTTTTGAATGTGAATACCTTGGTAGATAGAAGAGTTGCAGCCAAATAACTCATTCACCATATAATCAGTATGCCTAAGCTAATTCCTTTTCAATGATATCCAACAACTCAAAATATGAAAAATCTGACATGTGATCAGACTCATTTCACCCGGTTGAGCAGCAGAATATATTCTTTTTTTAATCCTTTCATCGCTATGCATATTTCCTCCTCCAGCGCTAAGAAAATTTCACAAAATGTGCTTTACGGTGAAGTGCGCTATACATCAACAGCACATCTAGCCCCAGTCATATTCTGATGTACTTGGTTCGTCAAGAGAGCAGTGAAGGGGTTAAGTAATGATGACAATATTACTCTTACAAGTAATATAGCTGTAAGACTCAATAAGGAAGCAAAGGGTTAAATGAAACAGTACCTCTTTTTTTAGTGTTGAGTTCAGCCTCTCACCATTGTGATACAGAGTCACAAGACTGTCAAAATGACGATGAAAAAATGAAATGTTCTTGCCTCTTCCACTTACTTTAGCTTCACCTGTTGAGGGCAGAAATACACAACATTAGTTCATTTGTGTACAACATAAATTTAAAAACAAATTACTCAAAAAAGATTGTTATGTCAGTCATGCAAAAATAAGAGTTCATTGTATAAAAAATGTTGCAATTTTAAAAAATGATGAAAAAAATCCATTGAATAAATATAAAAAACTGATAATCATAATCTCTGTCAATTGTTCCCAAACTTTTCGGACTGCCACCTATTTGGCCCCAGATGACTTTTGCACCCCCCTCCTCTATACTAATATATTAAATCTATGTGAATAGATGTCGTTATCATGTCATAATTTACATACTGACTAAAACCAAATAAGATCCAATGCTTGAGAGCAAATGGAACTCAACTTCATAGCTCTCAATGAAAGGATATTAAATGTAACTTTCAAAAATCTGTCTGACAAGGTGGGAATGAATAAAATTAGGCCTAATTTGTTTTCAAAGTAAACTAAAACAGTCAACATCTGAGCTCTTATTTGATAAAAAAACTAACATGTTGGAATACATCAGAGATGTGTATACCTGACAAGCAATCTGACAAATTACGAGACTGTGTATATATATATATATAATATGTAAATCACTATTCTAACTTGATCATATTTCATATCATTGTCACTATACACCCAGATAAAGTTTTCCCTTGCAACACAATCCAGCAAAGAAGACTTCCTCAATTTCTTTTGAAGTCTTATAGATCTATATGTAAAAGAAGCACTAACCCTCAACATAACTTCTACTCCAACCAAACCCATAAAATTGGCTGACTATATGGTTACAGGAAGGTGTAAGGCTTGAAGTGTAGTGTATGGTATGCTATATATATACCCAACTTAAGTCTTTTAAAGTGTTTTCCATAGAAATTTTCCCTGCATGTCAGTCATGGGCTTTGTCTAGTCTTAACTGGTATTGTTGGATACAACAGTGAACAACAGTGTGAATTGCAATTCTATTAGGCCAGTCTTTTATTAGATTAATGCCTTATTAATCCTTATTAAAAAGTTTCAAAAAATACAAATCTGATACTGAAACAAAATTTCTATTCCAGCCCTTTCTTCATTCAACTAGATCTAACTGTCAACCTTAATCGATAGGCCTAAATGCCTTCTAATACATCTTTCGGAAGTAATAACGGGTGGAACCTAGATCGTTGTGCCCAATCCTCTACTCAAATTACTGATATTTGGTCCCCTGTGTGTAAGTGTGAGCTCTGGCATTCATAATTATTGTGCTCACGTCTTTCTCTTTCCCGAGACTGTAACTATGAATCATCCAAACATGACCTTATTTTCCACGGGCAGAGAACGGGCTTGGTTGTGCCCGGAATAGCACACTGACTTCATCCACCGCATGTTCAGTCAGCGGGTCGACTCAACACAAAGGCAATGGTACTCACGGTTATAATTATCCGTGAGCGTGTGGTTAGAAATCGATAGAATCAAGGATGAATCTTCTACTTATATGATATAAATATACGGAAAATGGGAATCAAATACCTACCTTTGCTTCTACACACTGAAGCAACTAATATAAGACAGAATATCACAAATATTTTCGGGAACATCCAGCATGAAAGGCGTTCCATCTCTCCTTCCTCCCCATCACTGCTCTACACGAACTCGTTCTGCTCTCGTGCCAGTTACGGAAGCACACAGAGCGAAATGGTAATGCGTGGCTTTTGGTCCGGACATCCGGATCAGGAGCGCTAGAGTCTAAAAAAAGAAAAAAAAAAGAATCGGATAAACACGTTAATAGGCCTATGTAAAATTAAAATACACCAAGAGGGGCTAAATCCGTTGTCATTGTCGTCTCTCTCTGTAACAATTTCGATGTGACACATTCTGACAACAAAGAATATGAACAAATTATTTGATTGATAGACCTAAAAAGCAGTTTTTCATTTTTGTCATGATGCGGCTGTTACATACATGTAGCCTACCTATATTTATATATTTTGTGAAATCCCAGGTTCATTACTCATTACATCCTACACAAATCTTGTCGGTACTTGTGTAATGAATGATGCGTAACACCATTTCAAAGTTAGACGAGCTAGTCATAACAATACATGTAATTTGAAGAGGAAAGGACATGGCTCGTCCGATGTGTTCATTTTAGCTAACTGTAGCATGTTGCATAGGGTGCACAATACACGTAATTCAAGAATCCTTGGGAAAGAATGGCTTTTTGAATTTCACATGTAAATATTAATGGCATCATTTCCTAGACGTAGGAATAGTAATGCAGGAGAGGGACGTGTATCTGTGTGGGAGGGGTTGGGTTTGAACAGAAACTTTACAGTTACTTCGAAAGGTGGATTCTAATTCATACATGTACTCGAATTATGATTTTGTACTTTCCTAAGCAAAAACACAGGCTGACTGGAGTCTGTAACAGCTGTAACAGTCTGTAATCAGGCCACCCATGTAAAATATCATCAAGCTGGAGAATTTGTTTAATACTATGTGTAATACCCTCGACCGAATCAATATCATAATAATGCGTGCTTGTCTAGTAATATTCTTTCTCTGTTCTGGCTTTCCGTCGGCGTTTCACAACAGTTCTAAAATTTCTCCTTCATTAAAAAAACAAAAACAGTTTTAATATGAATATGATTTGTTGTGCTCTGTCAGCTTCAAGATCTGTGAGATTGAGTGCCAATCTAGTTCATATTCTTTTCACCTCAAGAATTATCATTTCCAAGGGAAAGTACTCATGTAATTGTCAATGCTTTGATTTGGAAAAATCGCTCCCCTTCAAAATCAAATAGAAATTCCTAATTTTCTATCATTTTCTCTTATTTGCCACTCTTTTCCTCAGCGAAAGCTTTGTTTTGTGTAACATTCGATGCACTTACAAGTTTATTTCTCATGGATTGAATATACGTTGAAAGTTTTGAACTGTACGGCAATTTTTACAAGCCAACGACCTGGCTGTCCGTTCTCATAATTCTGATCGATCATTCGGGTCTTCAAAAAGTTGGTATTTAAAACCTTTCTCTGTCCACCACGAAGGCATTTCCACTAGACAAGGTATTACAGAGAAAATGCAAAGAGCATGTTTTCATTTGCATTCCCTTTTCCCGGACCTGCACTTCTTGATGTTTCAGGTTCCGGTACGTAGATAGAAGACTGGCATCATTGTTCTGCAGATTATCTTAGTGTTGAAGATCATGTCTATTTTAGATTTCATGCAGGCTGGGTTTGTGGAAAAGATTCTTTTTGGCCGTTGCATTCCAGATACAAAGCAGGATGGGTAAGATAAAAATCTGCTGGGATTCCATCATGTTTCCACGTCATATCTTATAGCGCAGCCTTTGAAAAGTGGTAAGCCTATTTTATCTGGTAGTTACTTGGTTGACCCTTTTCCTTCCTGTCAATGTGAGCTGCTTTAGAAAATATATCACCCATCGTGTGGAGCCGTCGAATCGGAATCTATATATTCACCGAGAATGCCTTTTCAGCATTAGACTGATTTACCAATCTCTAGTATCCAGCGCCATTTTCATTTTATGGCCTGGTCAATTTTGTTGCACGTCATGGAAAGATAAACTATATTATTATATTTATTTATTTCAGTCACTGGACGGATGTTTCATACTCCTCAGAAAATAAGAAATTCTTCTGGACAATCTCATTTGCATCAGTGAAGCCGTGAAATCCCCGCAGATTTGTGATCTTTCATTCTCCTCCCAAATGAACCGACTGGCATAACAACAAGTAAAAAATGGCCGAGGTACCGTGGATGGTCAGTACTGTGTCCATTTTGTCCCAGACTATGACCTTGTGTCTCCCTATTTAAATGGTGATTTCATCTACCTAAATTCACATAGTACAATCAGGCGAGTGGATTCTGACTTAGGTTAGTTCTACAGTAGGAGAAGGAGGGGAAGGAGGGGGGATAGGGGGGTGGAGGAGGGACAGCAGTAACGACATCCTGACAGCCTTTCTCCATCTGTCTCCATCTCCACAAATCTCAGTGTGGTGGGAGAAAAAGATTGTTCAACCTTTGGTGTTTTGGGGGGGAGGGGGGGGGGGGGGGGGGGGGGGGGGGGGGGGGGGGGGGGGG
Source organism: Peronia peronii (assembly GCA_039654565.1). NCBI lineage: Eukaryota > Metazoa > Mollusca > Gastropoda > Systellommatophora > Onchidiidae > Peronia > Peronia peronii. The sequence goes on along the minus strand of JBCEWB010104536.1, from coordinate 12 downwards.
GGGGGGGGGGGG
>JBCEWB010104514.1:0-12019 GCA_039654565.1 Peronia peronii | reverse complement strand
TTGTCATCAATTTAGAAAAATCGCCTTCCTGGTCACTTGTTCTCTTGCGCCTACTCTCTTTGCAAGACATTTTTTGTTGTCAACAGCAGTGCCAGCTTCACTACAACCACAATCACCTTAGTTGTATCGGTTTTTTGTTCATATGATAGATACCTAACATAATCTTAAAAATTATACATTTTAAATGAGAGCGGGTTATGGTCAATGTATTACAGCGCCATACCCTAGAAGTTACAGATGATCAAGTAGTTCTTATCGTCATGAACTCTGGCTGACAATGCTCCAGGTTCAGCCCTCTCTTGATGCAAATGATGGAAAACGTCACCCAGGCACGTCCAGTACTACATTCCATTACCCATGAACACTATAATACGAAGGTGGAGACTCATATTGTGATCTTCTACCACCAACCTTCAGTGCCTGCAGGCCACTAAATGCCCCAGGTTCTATTGTCCTTATCCCCATGTAGCTCATCCTCAATTCAACCAGTTTGGACAGATTTGTAATAGAACCAGGTGACAGACTGTGCTTATTGTTATAAGACAAGTCCAGGTACATCAACAGTTGTTGAGTGTGTTGGAGGAAGTCGTAGCTGTCTCCTTCAGAGAATGAGTTATGCTGGAGATGTAGCCGATGGAGGCGAGTTTCCATAAATATGTCAGGGTTCAGTTCTGGAAGAAAAAGCCAATGGATCAATTAGTAAACTATCTTGTGTAACTAATACACAATACATGGTTAGTTATCATCGACACTCGAAAAGGTAGACTTCATAAACGGTTTCAAATTTCAAAAGAACGGATGACATAACACGAGATGATATGGTGGCGGCCGTCGTTGCTGGTCAGTGAGGTTTTTAATTTGATTTAAATGTGACAAGTAAACAGTTTGTCTTTGTAAGAGGTTTGTCGTCGTCTTAGTCGTTGTTGTTCTTGTTGTTTTCTTATTGTTTTTGCATCAGATCTGCAAAGTCGTGAAGACTCAGCTTTCAACAGGGCCCAACAGATTTGAAACGCAAGATACTTTATCGTTTTTGGGATATCAGGTTAAGCTGCACTCAGGAGCAACCAGAAGGACTATCAAGGTCAATTTCCTGACAACAGATCGAAAACTATTTTAATATAGTACCTACTGTAATACAGACCTTATCAGAAAGTACAAACACATAATTTTAATCCTTGTCTTATTTAGCCCCAAGGAGGAGACCAGCTGAAATTGAAGATTGTTGATCTTTATGTATAGACCTTTCGTCCATAAACTTTTGGGAATGAAATAGTGATATAAGCGTTCATTCTCACTTCAGTTAAGAGCACTTTCAAAGTTTAATCATCTGACATAAGGTAGGAAGTGAGGAGAATTCTTTATAAAATGTTACTTTACCCATAGATTTAAGCGGGTCAAAGCATAGATAGGCTTGTGTACAGATTCTGATGTTTATTTTTCTCTCTTTAGTTTCAGGCTCACACATATAGATATTGTCCTTATTCTATTCTGTTTGAGTCCCAGTGCGCTCATCCCGTCGGGTAAGATGCACAGGGCAATAAAGAAGTGATCAGTTAGATGTGAATTAATCTATTGGTGCCATATTGAAAAAAAAGGAAGGTAAGCAAAGGGCTCCTTACCTGTAATACCATTATGGCTGAGGTCCAGCTCATACAGATTGGGCAGGTCTAAACTTTTTGGTGGGAGCTGCCTCAGATTTGCTGATGACAGGTTGAGAAATATAAGAAGAAATCTGTTCAGCGGTTCAAGATCAGTGGAGGAAAGGTCATGGCCAGATATTTCCAGAGATCTGTGAGAGTAAAAAGTCATTGTGATAAAACATTGGCAAAACTGTCGATCGCAATGTTAAGGTTTACTAATGAATGTAGCCTGTGTCAATGGGCCAAGTCTTCATGTATAGAAGTATGTAAGAGGCAAAACTAAAACACACGGCTACCGAATGTGCTATACATGTATCATCTTTCATGTGCAGCATGACTTTGGCAGTCATAACGAACAAATGTCGGTTCGGAGAGGGAGACTACCTGGAGTGAGCTCACTGGACGCGGTCGTTATTGTAGGTGCAATAACCCGACAAACGTCAAATGTCGAAAAATTACTTTTTCTTTTAGCTTAAATCGATATCAAAGTAATTGCGCACCTTGTATCAAAAGATGGGCTCTCTACGATAACTAGAAACGAAGTTGCAATAAATCGATTCAGTATTCGTGAAAAAAAAAATCGCATTCAAAACCGCCAAAGACCCTTGATAGGTTTTTGCACAAATTTTGTTTGTGTATTTTTCCGTCATGGGCCTATGTCGTTTTATTGAACCAAATGTGGTTTAAGTCATCGCTAGATAATCTGTAATTAAAATGGAACAATGTCGGTTTTTTGCATAATAAGAAATTTTTGTTTTGATTGACAATGCTGTGGAATCTGGCAAGTTGGGCCCATTCCTGTAGTTTACTGGGATCAAGGAAGAACGTTCAAGATTCGTTACAAGCACGCGGTTGCTGCCGAACAGATAAGTAAGTATAAAAAGCTGTTGTTCTATGTCTTTGTATACTCAATAATGCTTGCATAAAGAGTAAAACATTCAGAGTTTTTCTAAATCAAAGAAGCACCTATAAGAAAACAGGTCCTTGACAAATTTGGTTATCGAAAACAGGTGCCCTTTTCTCCCCACTCACAGGTGTAATGCAATGAAACGGACGTAATACAGTAATCGTGTGTTTCACGTTGAATGTCTGTGGAAGAGATCAATTTCTGATGCAGTGCTTTTACGAACTATTGTGTGCTTAAATTGAACACACACATGCAAAAGTAAGGAAGTAAAATATACATATATTTTAACCCTGGTCCGAAGAAGGGGGATATGAGATAAAGGACACTATGTTCTTTTTATTTTGAATAAGAAAATATGGGAGAAGCACCTGAGCAGACCCAGCAGGCACTAGTCCCTTCTAATGGTGGAAGGGATAACGAAGACGACATGCCTTCTAGACTCAGTGAGTGCAATGACTCAAGCAGTGAAGATGACCAACCCCTGGCTAATCTCTTCAGGGTCACATCCCCACCCACACCGGAACTCAGTTCTGACAATGAGCGACTTGACGATTCGGACGCTGACCCCGATTTTTACGCCACGGCTCTGCGAAGTGCGGCACTGTAGAGAAGAGGTCTGGGCAGAGTGTGAGAAATGCCATATACTCATATGACATAACCTTTTTACTGAGGATGTTAGATCCTGTAAGAACCGCGGAAAGATTGACAAAAAGAAAGAGAAACGCAAGACAAATATGAGAAAATCACAGAACCAAGACTCAAAGATCCAGCGGATAGGTGAACAATTTTATGGAGGAGAATGGTTGGGTATTGGAGATAAAACTGATAATATAGAACCACAGAGAGAAGGAACAGAGGGAGATGAGAGACAGGAGAGCGAAGGACCAGGGAGAGGAAAACGACAGGAGTGACAAGACAGACCAGAGGGAGGAGAGCGGCAGGAAACAGGAGAGGGGCCTGAAGGACGGGAGATGCTGGAGAGAGGAGAAGAAGCAGATCGACCAATAAGAAAACGAAAGAGGAATCCCGAAGAGTGGAACAGAAACATTCAAAAGCACCTTAAAAACTCTGGAAAACCCTATATCTCTGCAACAGGGAAGGAAAAGGCAGCTCGAAAGATAGGACTCTGTTGTAACTGTTCTTGTACTCTGAAGTGCGCAAGTGAGGAAGACCGACAATCGATCTTTGATAATTTTTGGGCAAATGTACATAAGAGAGAACAAAAATATTTTATTCTGGGAGAAAAGGGTTGAATCCGAAAAGCGCAATGTAACCTTTCGGTACTTTTTTTATGCCCAGGAACCCAGAGTGCAGGTTTGCAGAACCTTTTCTTTTTAATGAATGCACTTCATGTTCGCTGTGACTTTATATACCATACACTGGCACAAGTCTCTAGCACTGGTGGCCTGAGGGCATCCAGACATGGTAAACATGGCAAGAAGAAAAAGGTTGAGGAAAGCGTTCTTCAAGGTGTTAAAGACCACATTGCATCCTTCCCGCTTGTTGATTCACATTACTGCCGAGCAGACTCGGAAAAAAAGTACCTCGATCCTTCACTATCAGTGGCAAAAATGTATCGGCTCTACCCTGATTTGTGTGAGAAAAATGGAAGCGAGAGAGCATCAGAAGACAAGTGCAGAAAAATCTTTAATTATGAATTTAATTTGGCTTTTCACAGGCCAAAAAAAGGATCAGTGTGAAATGTGCATTGCTCACAAACACAACCAGAAACCCACCGAAGAAAAAGAAACGTTTTTAAAATCCACCAGGAGAATAAGACAATGGCCAGACAAAAAGACCGGGCTAAAGCAGATTCAAGGTCACCTACAAAAAACAAACTGTGCTTTTGATCTACAAATCCTTCTGTGTCCCCATGGCCAGAGTTTCCAGCTTTTATTATAAAAGGAGGCTTGGGGTGTACAACATAACGTCTATGATATTACAAACATGGGGATGCGTATTGCTACATGTGGCCAGAGCACGAAGGCTGCAGAGGATCTAACGAGGTGGCCACCTGCCTTTATAACTACATTGTTGACAGAAGCAATGATGGGGTTAAAGATCTGCACATGTTTTCTGACAATCGTGTCGGGCAGAATCGAAACAGATTTGTCGCCTTTGCCTTACACTTCGCTCGAACAAAGCTACATCTTGAAAGCATCACGCAAACCTTTCTTGAAAAGGGACACACAGACACAGAAAATGATTCGGTTCATGCTACCATTGAGCGAAAGACAAGATACATTGAACTCTACACGCCAGAACAATGGTATTCTGCTATTCGGACAGCCAGATCTTCGAAACAGCAAAACGTCGTCAATTAAATGATGGCTCAAGATTTTATTGACTTCAAATCCATGACAAGTGCAGTGAGAAACCTGTCTGTCAATGATGAAGGGGAGAAGATCATGTGGAGCAAGGTCAGAAAGTGAAAACGGTGACAACTGACCCAAACGCGCTCCATATCAAAACCAGCTACACGGGTCCGTCTCAGTGTCTGGACTTAAATAGGCATGAAAGAAGGAGTGGAGATTGTGTGAATGCAGGTGAGGTGAAGATGCAGAAGGGACTGGCCAAGCTTGGCATTGTGGAGGCCAAGAAGAAGGATCTCCTCAGTCTCTGTGATGCTGGACAAATACCTTCCAGTTACAGACAGTTCTATGACTCTCTCTCCATTGGTGGTGTTCCTGTTGAACTTGATGATGCCTAGATCAAGCGTTCCTGGACTGCTTTATCAAAAATATCAATCTATGTTTTATTTGACTATCCTCTCATAAAGTCTAAGTGCACATAGCCACAAAACAGAGGTTTAATCCCTGAAAAAAAATAAACGCTAATATTTATAAGTGAGATAATTTGTAGTGCTTCAAAGAATTTGATTCAGGCTTTGCTCGTTCACAATGATTATTGCTTTTTTGGTTTCATTCTCCCACAGATTGTCTTGTATTATATGGCAACGTTTAAAAAAATTCGCAGTATGATAGCCCAGATATGTCGGTCTTACTTCACGGTTTACAATAGGCTACTTATGTTGCTGAAAAATCACATTGTTCATCTTTGATTTTATTCTTGAATGCTTAACAATGCCTATCCAACTGCATAGGCCTGTAAATCAAAATCAATTTCGTTTGTTGTTGATGTGGTGAAATCAAAGTGTTTTTGCAATTTCATTTTACAGTTATTAAAATAATTGGAGTAATTCACTCAATTTTGATATGATGAAGTTCAGAAATTTGGAGTTCTTCATGCTAGACGGATGAAACTGGTCGTCTCAAAATTTCTTTCAGTTTTTTTTTTTTTGGTCACACATGTCATCATTCCTTCCCTGCTCTCTCTCTCTCTCTCTCTCTCTCTCTCGCTCTCTTTCCCGCTCTGTCTTCTTTTCTCTCTACCCCATCTTCTTTCTCTACTCCAATTTCCCCTCTCTCGCTCTTTTCTCTACCACCTCTCTCATTTTCTCTTTGTACTCCCTCTCTCTCTCTCCCCCTCTCGCTCACTCTCTCTCGTTTAGGTCTAGAGCCATTACGGATTAAGATCTTTACTGAAAATGTGTAATCAGTGTTGGTCTGATGAGACTCTGGTTATAAAGACAGGATCTTACCCAACCAACTCATCCTTTAGCCTATAGGAGGCCTTGAAATCCTAAAATCACTGCCTTTGGTGGAATGTGTGACAAACAATCAAACAGCCAACTAAACTGTTGCATGCAAAATACAGACATACTTCATAGTTACAGTATAAGAACATAACTTTCATCTTCTACATTCTTGGGGCAATAAAACGTCAAAGGCTTTGGCGAGTTTTTTTTTCCTCATATTGAGTGAGGTAAAAAACGCCCCAAGCACTTGTCTGGTTTTTGCTCCAAACGACAGTTAATGGCATAAACCGTCAAATGCCAACTTTGGGGATTTTAGTCCTTTTTTTAAGCCAAAAAAGATTCAATTCAGCATCATTGTATGCAGCAAACAAAAGTAAAAACATGCTCCAAGTCTCATTTTACTACATATATTTGGTAAAAATAAATCAGTTTTTTGGCTTTCCTGTAAAATTGCAATATAGCGCTTGTCGGGTTCTTGAGTGGGAACCTTTTGCTGTTAACCTCCACCTCAGAGTATACTGAGAGTCTGTGTTTACCTATGTTGGAAAATGTTATCATCAGACAAGGATTTCTTTCTTTCTTTCTCTCTTTCTTTTCATTCTTTCTTTCTTTCTTTTTTCTTTCTTTCTTTTTAGCATTGTGTTCCTAAATTTGAAGAGAAAGAGCGGATCCATAGTATAAAGAAAACAGGAGAAAAAATCAACATTTCTTTTTCAGTGGTAAATAAGCCTTACAGGCAGTTTCTTCATGCATTTGCCTGAGTCTGCATAACTTTGAGTAGACTGTAACATTATGAATGTTCATAAAGTTGCATGTAACTTGGAATTCTTACTAGAAGATCAGTTGATCTTATTTAGTTTCTTTCTTCCATGTGAGAGACAGGGATTGAGGGAGGAGTGGGTCTTAGCACATTGGTCAAAATAGATCTACAGACCAACCCAACTATGGACACTGATGCACTGATCGCTTGAAATCTTTTACAGGAACTTGGTCTCATACACCACGTGAAATAAGTAGGGAACTTTGGCAATGTTAAGAAAATAGACATTCTGTTCGGCGACTGTCATAACTTTAATCAAAAAGTGCCCTGTTAAAATAAAAAAATGTGTAATGTAGCGGTTAAAAAGTGATGCTCGGGTATTTTTCATTTTTACAAAAATGTACCTATCACATATGACGATATTATAAATGCCAATACCAAGGTAAAACTAAAACGTAGGACATGTTTTGAAGAGTTGGCTCTTACCTGAGCCTGAAGTATTTTTCTTCGACAGGCGGTAAGCCTGAGCATTTGTATTCAAAACGGTCGCATTCGCAGTTTGCTGGACACGCCATCTTGTAAGGACACAAGTCTTCATCGTCATGACGAGGGCAGTCAGGTTTTCTATCACATACCTGAGAACTGTGAAGACAAATTCCGGAACCAGTACACTTGTACCTTCAAAAAAAAAAAAAAAGAAAGAACGAAAGATCAATGTATGTCATTCGCTTGACAATTGTTACCCAAGAATAACACATAGAAAACATCATCTACTTTTCTTTACTGTTTTTTTTTTTAACCAATAATTCCCATACATACATTTTTTTAACCTTGATTTCTTTTTATTTTTTCAGCTTCTGTCGCGTAGCCGTCCTTCCTCACACCAAAACCTTCATGTCCGACATCCAAGTTATATGTTTTCCTCAAGTCCTAAAAGTAAGTGGGTAAGGCACATAACATTGTGAGCAGGACACGAGGTATATATATATATATATTATTATATATAACATACATAACATTTTGAGCAGCACACGATGTATATATATATATATATATATATACATTCATATATCGTGTGCTGCTCAAAATGTTATGTATGTTATATATAATACTATATAGGTTTAAATCCATTCAATCCTTCTAAAGCCTGAATGAAATGTCAGTATCGAAATAATATTTTATCATGTAAACTGGAGCTCCCGCAGCAGCTTTATAATTTAAAAGTCATCTGACGGCACTATGTACGTATGTGTATATGTATGAGGAGAGAAAAGGTAGTGGTGCAAGTACTATTCTTGTTATCCTTTCAGGTCACGTGATGATGTCACATATACGTCAGTGTCGCATTGCTATTGTCGTCGATGTATTATCTTTCGGAAACGTCACAAAGTGACATTTAGTAGGTAGATAAATACTTTTGTGGTTTTATAGTGCTTTTGGATACCATGGAAAAAAAAACTCTCTGGAATCAAGTCTGTTTTGAAAGATAATTTCGTTAGATGACTATCAAGATGTTGGTCAGGTTATACGGCAGCAGGAGACCTCAGAGGTATTATGAATAACATAATAAATGGTCTGTCTTACATGTTTGGACAGCTCTGCTCACAGAAAACCATTCCTTCGTCCTCTCCTCTAGGGCAGTCTTTCATTCCATTACATAGCATAGATACAGGGATACAGAAGCCATCGGGACAACCAAAGTGGTTCTCTGGGCAAGGTGAATTAGCTTCCAGCAATGGCTGTATTTCTACCTGACGACATCATGAGAATGCCTGTTATTCTGTTCATTATATCTCTATGACAAAGTAAAATTTGTACACAAAAAACGTTTAATCAAAGATCTGAATATTGCCATGTCGATTACATAGACATATTTTGATTCCTACTGACATTAGCTCCATATGTGGATCAAACACACTCTTTTTTTTTTTATTCCGTACAAAACATCGACTTATTTAATTTTTAAAAAAAATATGAATTCAAATCGTCTGAAATTTGTAACTTGATTTTTTAAAACATATTATTTACCACAGGTATCTAATTCCTCTTTTACACATTTTCTTTGGTTATTCAATTGCTTAGTCTAAGGATTGGGAAAAAAAACGCATAAATTCTGACCCACAGTCTTTGGTTGTTTACTTTGATTCTGGCAGTCACACAGTCTTGGATGCCAACAACATAAGGGTTTCGCTAACGGCTTACCTTTCCATAACCATCAGGACAGACTACGCCTGGAGGTCTCATGCCAAATCTCACGCCCTCCTTAAATCTTTCTTCCATGTAACGTCCAGACACAGGGCTGATCGTCAAACAGTCTATATCTACATCCGGATGCCTCATTTTAAATAAAACACAAGAAGAAAGAACGTTCTGAACAAAATGACCGCTATTGCAAAAAACGTGTAGAAATAATAACAACAATAACAATTGATCAAAGACCTGGACAGTATTACAACTATTCATGTAGAAGGATGATTAGATAGATGATGAATATAAAGGTGTTGGCAAAAAATAATAAACTCCTGCATAAAAAATATGTCTATGAATTACCCAGGCTTAAAAGCATAGCGTTTTAATGAGGGTTCATGAGCCCGGGAAAGGGCAAACGGTAAGATCCCTGTAATATGTACAAACTTCGTATTGTTGGGCAAATGTGCTGCTGAAAATTTTCCACTTTCTAACTGTGAAAAGTAGTCCTCTTCGAATCGAACGTTGCGTTGTAATCATACCTTTTTCTTTTCATTTTTTTTTTTTTATCAACATGGTTCTCTTAGCTAGCGGATCTACCAGCCTGTCTATTACACCTATGGGAAACATTAATCACATTGGGCAGGCAGGCCACTTTCTGGAGCGTCAATCAGTCACTCAGTTCAGCACATCTACCCTTTGGTAAACAGGATGTTCAAATTCACATAAAAAGAGATAACCAAAGATGCAGACTATTCAAAGATTCACAAAACCATAAATAAAGGAGATCGTGATCGTGTAAAAAGGACTTTCAATCAGACTAGGATCGATGGACATCCGACTCTGCATGATTAGGGAAAGAGAAAGAAAACAGTATTTAATTCGTCAAAAGATTTCTCAGACAGTTTATTATGTTCATATATTCTGCTTTTGGACATTTAAAAGTAGTATACACTACTGTGTCAGCCAGTGGGAAGCGAAGTGGTGGGAAGGGCGATGCTTTCTTGTGCTTTCTGTGTGAAAACCAAAAAGAAAGAAGCTGTTCAACACTTACCTAGTCCACGACTCAGGGATACAACCCCCGACGGGACACAGCAGGCTCCCTCCCGAACATTTCTGTAATTAGAAAATGTGCAAAAGTAACACAAATACAATAATACATTAACAGAAGGTTTAAATTAACACCGAAATCCATAAACTAATATACAAGTGATTGTGAGCTGCCTATCGAGATAACCTCCACCAGGAGGTTGAAAGACGTATATAGAACGCAACGAGCTGCCTAGATAGAAGTGGGTGATCAGACTAGAGTCCATGTATATCATACACGAACAATGCTTCTTGTGTTGATTATAACCCTAACTTTACAAACAAAAAAAGGAGGCTAAAGCGGGAGAATATGGACCAGATGTAAAATAACTATTGACATCGAAAATTTACAGAAATGAATTTACAGAAATGACATTATGAAAAAGATAGCGAACAAGGCACTATTATCCTTCTATTACCCTACTTGGTATGCTTTGAGTGTATTCTAAAATCGGATATAAATATGTGCACATACAAAAAATGGAGACAGAAATCTGTGTTTGAAATCTTAAACGAGGATTGCTCCTATCATAACATTCTACTTGTTTTGTTTTGTTTGTTTGTTTTTCAATTTATTTGTAGTGAACTTTTTCTTAATTGACATATGACACATTGTTAGTGCCAGTATGAAAATATATTTCAGAATGGAACAGAACATTTCTGCCTCTGTTACATATAAATTTAACATTAAATGAAAAGAATTTCACACACGCCATATCAATACAGAGAAAAAAGAAAGTGTTTAGGACCAGACATGACCTTTCGCCTCCCTGAACTTTTATTTCAGAATTACTTTGCCTTTTTTTTCTCTTTTTTTTCTTTAAACATTCTTTCGAAGAGACAAACACATATCATAAACATCCATGGAAACCGCCATTTCCTCTCCCTCTCCTTATCCCCAGCCCTTCCCAAAGCAAAAATCTTCTTCAGTAGAAAAAAGCCATATGGAGGCAATCTAATTTTCATTGTATAACATGAAGGAGTTGTAATGAATCTTGTCGCCTATGGACCAGACATGTGGGCCATGTGAGAGAGCACAGCTGAAACTTATTTGTACGGTTTAACCAATGAACTGCAACAGGACAACCCGAAAAAAAATTCAGTGAATATACGAACTAAGGAAAAGCCTCTAGAAACACTTGCAAGGAGTCCCTGAGATAGCTCGGCAAAATACATCTCAGCTGTTGTTTCCTAGTGACTGTTCTAGGAAGACTACACATAATATGCTTGAAACTGAACAAAGAACTCATATAATAGCGTGATTACAACGAATGCCCCACAGGTAAATCTTCTCGGCATGACAGTTAAATAAAAAACAAGGCGATATAAGATCTGACGCTCATGAAATAACATTCTGCCCTATCCAACGCGTTCTCAGAGTATTTTCTCTTTCTCTGACCTCACAGGCTTTCTCATCTGAGCCATCGATGCAGTCTTCTTTCCCGTCACACCAATCGTCAGATGTGATAGGATACCCATCTGTACATTTGGTCATGTTGGCAGGCAAGAGCGTCCGCCCGGCTTCCGTGCAGAACGATTCATCAGTGGTGTCAAAACAGTTGTCAACTCCGTTACAGACGTGGGAGAAGGGAAGACGAATGTTCGTAGTGCTAGCAACAACACTGAAAACAAAAGCAATAGTAATTGCACACTGGATTCCATAGTCTTTTCTTTTGTAAGAGGAGGAAGAGAGAGGGTAAGAGGGGATAACAAATAGAATAATGCATACCAACGTGCAGACAGGCATACATAATTTTATACACATACATACATACATACATACATACATACATACATACATACATACATACATAATACTAATACATTTCTTTTATTTG
>JBCEWB010104503.1:0-12020 GCA_039654565.1 Peronia peronii | reverse complement strand
TAGATAGATAGATAGATAGATAGATAGATAGATAGATAGATAGATAGATAGATAGATAGATAGATAGATAGATGTAAAAAGGGCAAAGATCAGTGCTGTTTTCAATTATTTACTCGTTGCATGCTCTAGACATTGATGACACAGCCGTACTATTGCACATCTAATGAGCCAAAGCTTTTCACCTATACAAGTAGACCTACTTTCCTGTCACCTCGAAGCATCCCCCCCCACCTCCCCTCAACATTATATACACATCCCTTTCCCAAGTCGATAGTGCAAAGAATCACCTATCGACCTATAGCGAGTTCCTCTTGGTCATTAAAGTTGTATGTTGTACGGGTTGTCTGCAAGAATGCTCTCTCTCTCTCTCTCTCCCACATACACAAATGCAATAGGCCTACACATACACACAAAACTCACAGAGATATTCACATGAACTGTCACATACACATAACGTTTATTATCTCCCTATATATTGTCATGTAGGCTCTCAATCAGGTAGACCCATTACATGTTATAATTAAACCATTTATTATTCCGATCATGTTTCTTATAACACCATGTCACGGCTGTACGGTATCACATAGCCTAACATATCTTATGACATATTACATTGCGTTACATAGCATTGTATCGTAATATTCTGTAATAACCTGTTGTGTTGTGTTATGTTCAGCTGACTTTATTGATTTGCCGTACCGGTACCACACTTACTGGTATCTTATTGCATCGCTCTTTTGTTTTGTGTGTATTTTTATTAATATTATGACATGTGGCCTTTGTTTTGTTACGTGATAATTAATACGAACCACGTCAGTTATTTGCATTAAACAACAACAACAACAACAAAAAATCGGGGTGAAAGGAAAGGTCTGATCAATTTCTTGATGTGTGTATGTATGAGTGTGGTGTGTGTGTGTGTGTGTGAGAGAGAGAGAGAGAGAGAGAGAAAGAAGCTGACTCCATGCTCAAACATTAACAAAAGGTTATGATTCGTCAGCTATGAAATAATTAAGCTTATAATCAAATTGGCCCAAGTAGGATAAGTGCCTCTGAAAATTAGATCTGATACTTGTGTCAGAATTTGAAGTCATATGTGTAAAGAGGAAATAACAGTGCTTACTTAGTGACATCCTGATGGAAAAGAAAATAGTCTCAAACTTTGGCACTACCTTCTCACTGCGGTCCCTACGGCGATCCGGCAGGTATCGATTACTGTAAAATGAACTAGACCAACCCCTGGCCCTAACCTGCCGGCACCCTCGGCTGTGCATACCGCCAAACTTTTATTTACATTTTTTTTTTTTTGGCATCGTGTCTTACTCGGCACAGCACAGCCTGACGATGTGTTTCGTTTCGCCGAGTTATAATTTTAAGCAAGCCCTTTTAGGGGAAGTTCCTTTCTAGGCTACTTTCACTTTCCGCCCTCGCGCTCTTGTGCTCTTATCACATTCTGAGAAATCGATCGATCACATGGGCTTTTTGTGCTGACTGAAGGGCGGGGTATCATGTGGTAGGCTTTAATTATTTGGCGCACCTAATATAAACTGAGAAATCAGGTTAGATCTAGATCTAGATCTATTTTAGACCTCCCTGAACTCGAGCAGATTTGCAAACCGATGTTTTATTAGATCTAGATCATTTAGTCTGTTTTGCAGTTGTATGTAGAATCACACACCATCAGGAAGCGTCAATATAGGATGATATTACTCAGTCTTACACAATCTTAGCTATGCCGTTAGATAGTGGAGTTGACTTCCCTCTCCCTCCTTCCCTTAATATTTCCCACTTACTCTCCCAATGAAATTTGCGCGAAATGATACATTAATTCATTAAACATTTGCATTACAGAAAGTCAAAGTTAGGCAGCTGATCACTAACATTGAAAGAAGAGCAAAAAGCTACGAAATGGGAGCTCTCAAGTGGTTGACAGTCATCTCATCTGTGCAAACGTTGCTGGTAGCTTTTTACTTGTACAGCCCTGTGCCAGTAGGTCTGGAGAATCCCTGGCTGACAAGAACTTACATTGCCGGGTTGAAGGCAGCTAATTTTATTGTAAGCAATGCTAATCAAAATGCCAGCATGTAAATTTATGTCTGTAAGCGAAAACATAAAAGTAAAACATAATTGTGATTTTAACTTTGGTATCTGTTATCATTTATGTATCTAAAGAATTTGGATCTGCAAATGTACAGTATTCTGACCGAAGTTCTGAGATTTACCTAAAAAAAAAAAAGTCATTAAAAGACAGTTTTTTTTTTTAAAGCATGGAGAAAAAACACCAGCCGCCATATCATAAAATATTGTTTAAAAAGAGTAAATTTATTTGTCGACAGTTACTTGATGATTTTTTTGTTCATTTTAGCAAAATCTTTACAGTTTAGTACCATATAGATGTAATATGATTGTACATATTTGTCATATTGACATTTTAGTACTTGTATGCACATGTATCTATGTATCTGCATGTAATATGGTGGTTAAAATTTAATTCGTTGTGTTTTCAGAAGAGGCTCATTGATCTGCTGAAATAGTCACATTGTAGCTGTACTACAAAAGAAAACGGATTCTCATTGTAGACATATAATGAGTGAGATGGGTTCCTACTATTTTTTTTTCCTTTTAAGTTATTCATTTATTATCTACCTCTTGATGAAAATCTATTTTTTTTTTTTTATGGATACTTTTTCATTTGCACAGGCATTTGCTGCAGAAATGCTGACAGGGCTGTCTAGAGTCAATGCACTTAGATGGCAGATTGAAGCACTGTATGTTCCCGTCTTTCACAGGGATGCAGATATAACGGTTAGAGTTCATTGGGGATGCCAAGAATCTTCTCCTTTCCTTTTATAAAGAATCATAGGGATGAATTGCATGTTCAAGGGCTCCAAAACGCAGTGGAGTTATAAAAATTAGATTTCAACCACAAGTCAAATCCCAAATTGAAACTCTCACCCCAGCTGTGACCTAAAGGTAGTTTGCAAGACAATTTTCCTGCTTAATCACTTTTGTTCTGAAGTGTATGAAATTCTTCCAAAAAGCATTCTGTCTTTTGTAAATCTTGACGATATACGCTCTTGATTTTACTTAACTTTAATGCTTGCTTATCACAGACAAATAGCATTTTTGTTTATTCTGATTTAATAAGAATATTTACCTTTTTTTTTTTTCAGAACCTTAGTATTCATGGATAGTCTGATGAAAGAAGTCATTAGATGTATTTCTGGGGATTTATGTATCTGTATATGAATGTCTATGTGATCAACATATCGTCGGGTGTGTGACAAAAAGGTGAATGGGTTACAACCCCTGAATGACTAAAAGGCGAACCCATACCTTCTCTGCATGACAAAGACGTAAATCAGTAAGATAATTTATTGACCAATTCACCCCTTTGTCATGCAGAGACAGTAAAGGTCCACTTTTTTGTCATACAGGGGTTGTATGATAATTCATTGACAAGATAATTTATTGACCAGTTCACCCCTTTGTCATACAGGGATGATAAAGGTTCACTTTTTTGTTGTACAGGAGTTGTTGCCTGTTCATCCCTTTGTACACAGCTGACGATATGTGATATGTCCCCCCAAAAATGACCAAAGCGAATGATGTCAATTTTATATAAATACCTTCATTAGAGATAGAACAGAAGTTATTCAAGACAATGAATGCTTGATAATGATGAGTATAGAAACATGAAATTTCAATCAAATTTTTTTTCTCCCAGTATTAAGTCTAATTTGTTTTTTTTTCTTAATGTTCAGTTAGATTATTTTTTTCGCCATATTAGAGATTCGTATCATGAATAAGTGGTATCTTTATTCTATTTTCCATATAATAAAATATGTTCTATTTCTTTCTTATTCTTGATGATATTTAAGACATGCATGGTTATTATGTCAGGTGCAAAATTTGAAGTTTGACGGGATACCAGTGCGAATGTATCGCCCTGCCTCAGCTTTCAAATCTGCATCATCCATTGTGTTTTTTCATGGCGGAGGCTGGAGTCTCTTCTCTGTTGGTGAGTGGTGAAATCTCTGGTTGACCTTTTCTTTTCTTAAGCACAGCAGAATTTATGTTTGATTTGCCATGTGTAACAACCTTGGAAATTCATAGTTAGTGGGCACTGCAACTGTCAGAACAGGAAAGGGATTTTAAAAGGTTCTATAGATGAATTATTAGGTTAGACAAATTCTCTTTAAAGACAAATTCAGCATAAGAAATTTTTGAAAAAACTGCTAAACTGCAAAACAGGATTAGTATGACATGTACTATGCATATAAATAATATTTAGTATGTCAGATTCAGAGATGCTGCTGCATGACCATGAAACGTCCAAAAAACATAGCTGTTTTGTATCAAGAATAATATGAACATATTATAGAACAAATTGTGAATTTATGTCCCTTCCATTACTCTGTCTCACATTTTAAAGCTTTTCTTACTGTGAAACAGATTGACTGCTGTAATTTCAACTGTTGTTATAATCCATTGTTTATGCAGCAGATATGTCCAGTAATTACTATTATCATACCGCAAACAGAATATCTAAAAATGAAAAATTAAATGAAAACAGAAAAGTATTTAGAGGAGAGAAAAAATTAAAAGTAGTATCAGCTATTCAGTTCATTTCAAGGAAATTGTGTCCAGCAGATAAACAAATGAAAGAAAATTTAGCATTCTCAGTGTGGTGCCAAAAAAATAGAAAACAGGTTGCATTATATTATACTGATTATTCTGATTGGTTATCTCTTAAATATGGGGACCCACTAAATTGTACTTGCTTTTTTCAGAATCTGGGCTGTTTTTATCCCTGGTTGTCATTTAACCTTTTCATAAACAGATTCCTATGACCTGGTGACCCAGTCCCTGGCTAAGCAGGTCAATGCTGTGGTTATCTCTGTTGAGTAAGTCCGAATTTCTTTATTTCTCTTGTCTTGGCTTCTCTGAACCTTCACAGAAAAGACAGGGGCCAGGACTAATGCATTATCTGTGCAGTCAGCCTGCATTGTGTAAAAAAAAAATTCTAATCAACTTGAAAAAGAAAAGATGCTTCAAATTTTGAATAACAGATTTATAATTGTTTGACCACTTGTATTGTCTTTGGCTGCTTGGGCTGATTTTCAAATCAAACATTATTCACATTCATTTCCCATAAGCTTTTAAGCTATGTGACTGGTTGAGGTGCAACTATTCTTAGATTTTTGTTGTGTATAAGTATTGGTACAGGTAAAAAGAGAATTGGGTATACTGTACTTGAGAAGAAAATATCTTAGCTGTGCTTTATCTGTACCATGATATTGATGCTCAAAATTAACATCCGGTGATCCCATAGATCAGTGAAATCCAGATTTCTCAACAAAACCCCCTTTGATATCTGACTTATTTCCCCTGGATGTATTTGATATCTGACTTATTTCCCCTGGATGTATAACATATCGTCACCCCAGAATTAAATTGTCCTATCTACAACAGTTTTATGTTATAGACAGGACAGTTTAATTCTGGAGTGACGATATGTCAAAACATTTCACAGGGGCAACATTTAATACATATATCCAGCGATATCAGTGAAACAGTTTATATAAGACGCCTTTTTTTTCCTCTTCTTTAGGGGAAGGCATAAACTACCAAATTATAATACAATAAAGACTGAGAGCCAGATTTTATATTTTGGCCATAATTTACTGAAACTCAATGAGACATGGGGAGGCGTATTGGAGAATTCACACCAATAAACTTTGTCACGGCCCGGCATGATATGATCGAGGGAGATGAACCCCACTGTGACTGTGGTTGAAAGGCCTGATAGAACTAAGTCATGTTCAATACTGATAGACAATGAAGTTTTACTTTTGTCTTGACGACCATTTATCTTGTTTCTCTTTTCTTCTTTTTGATCCTACATGTCTTTCCTTCCCTTCTTCCTCTCCCTCCTCTCTTTCCCTATCTCATTTATCTGTCCCCATCCTTTTCCACCACTTACCTACCTCTTTACTTTCATTTGGTCCGGCATATGAAAAAAACAACAAAAAAAAACCTACTTAAAATCCCTGTGGCCATTTGTGAGTTGCTGATCTTCTGAATTTCATCATCATCAACACTGTATCTTGTGATGTGCTTAAACCCATAGAATACATGATATCTTGAGTTGGCTTCTTCCATACAAATATTTGGCATCACACTAAATGTCTTCAAAGCAGAATCCATTTTTCATCAATACATATGAAGACTCCAGTGGAAAAACCAGGTAAGTCCCATTTTTGTGAAAAATGAGTTATTGCCCCGATGTTTTAAAGCAGACCGCCAAGATTTGCTAACCAGAACAATAATTTGGAAAATCAGATAAGTTCCGCTAAAAAGAGAGTTTTTAAAAGGATATACTGTTTCTGTTTTTCTCCCTTTGCAGAAAATGTGACTTATCTGGTTTTTCCACTGGAGTCTTCATATGGTGTCAGATTATTTGTGTGGCTACCATGCTGTATCAGATTTTCACAGGATTAGCATGTAATGGCATTATATTCACATAATTATCATGTAGTGCCAGATTATTTATATAGTTACCAGTTTATTGCGGAGTTTATCATGAAATACTTGAAAAACAGTGTTTTGAATTGTACTACTTTCTCAATTGACCATTATCTCCTCCAGTTACCGTCAAGCACCAGAAAAGCCCTATCCTGTTCCCTTTGACGACTGTGTAAAAGCAACAAGATATGTTCTACACCATGCTGAAGCTTTGGGCATAGACAGCAGTCGAGTAGCTGTGGCAGGTTAGAGTCTTGTTCCGAAGATGGTTGTTTGAGAGACTAGACTACCTTATCCTGACAATTGTAGCACAAAGGCCTAAGTCATTATTGTGGAATTGTGAGTTATACTTACTGTGCCATGTATATGGACCATATCTTATTGGTTTAAAAAAAAAAAAAATCCTAAAGGTAATTACCAATAGGAAAAAGACAAAAGCTGGATATTTTTGCACACATTCCTTAAATCACATCGTTGGCCCAGGTAAAATGCTGAGTTTTCCCAAAATCACTGATAAAATGAGTTTAGCAATCGTATCATGGTTTGCCCTGTTTCATTTTACATGCCAGCTCCACTAATAAGTTATTATGTTTATTTACAGCTTCTGCTTGTCCTCAGCATTAAGTCATGCAATTTTTTCAGGCAAAATATCAGAGGAAAGATATTGCTGTGAACAGCTATTAACCATCAATAGTGTATGAGATGCAACACGATGAAATCAGGCTCTCATCAAATTTTAAGCATATGGAGTTATTGGTATCAGTGTGAAGATTACTCCTTTCCCATTTAGCGGGTGAATTTTTTTTTAATTTTACCTTATGTCGAAGATATTGGCAGTTAAAGACAGTGAGTGGAACCTGTTGCTGCAGCTGAATTTAGTGAGAAAACAGTCACTTTTGATAATCCTTATCAGGCCATGCCACTGAATTACAAGTTTTTTGATTTTACTCAATCCATTTCAGCAAATTTAACTCTGAAATGCATCTTTAGATTGATGTAGAATGGTTCTGTGAAGAAAAAAAAAAGTGTTAAAAATCCATTCACCTCCGGTCGCCTCAGTTTGACGAGTGCCTGATTTCATTGTGTCGTGACTCACATGGTTTTACCAAAGACATTAACAGCTTTTTTAGGCATTGTGGCCAAAGATCAGATATTAATTTAAAGAAATAGTATTTTTTTTAAAAGTAATTTTGTGAAAAACATAGAGATCGCCTTTAAATATTTAAAATGGACAAAAAATATTGCTCAAGGAGATATTGTAAGAAATTAACACTTTTGTTAGATGAGAAAAAAAAAAAAGAAAAGGAACCTGATTGTGATTGACCATTTTTTGGGTAAAAAAATTACTCCACTGATTTCTAAATATTGGGACTCTTATACCCATGGAATGTTAGTGATATTGTAAAAACAGTTATTCCCTATAGTTTTGCACTCATAACCCCTTACCACAAAGCTTGAAACCACATGACCCCTTACTATCAGCAGCTTGATTTACATGAAGACAGAAAACATCTAACAAAAAATTTATTCATGATTCTTGTAATTATTTTTTAGCAAACTAAAATTCTAGTGATATTGGACTGATGTAGCACAAGTTTATTTTTTGCACTGGAACAAAAGACGAAAAAATATGTAAGAGCATATAAACTGCCATTGATGACTTGGAATTAAGCCGAATTTATCCCAAGGCTCCTTTAGCAAGGCTGCGTGTCCCACCAGTGGGGAACACCTGTTATAAAATATGTGTATCTCGGAGATGGCAGTGGTATGTGATGTTATAATTATTTGATTTTTGTTACCAAGAGATGGCAGTGATATGTGATGTTACAAATGTTTTGATTTTTGTACCCAGGGGACGGAAGTGGTGGCAATCTGGCAGCTGCTGTGGCTCTCCGTCTGTCTGAAGAAGATCCTGGCTACACCCCGCCTTTGAAACTTCAGGTAAGGGGGAAACAACATGTGATTACGTTTTAAGGTTTGTAGTAATTAATGCAGTTGTTGTTCTTGTGACAAGGAACAACGTGCTGCAGTGCTCTTGCAAGAGGACAGAAACCGGCAAATGAGCCGTTTTTGGAGTCAACTAAATTGTCCCCATTTGCTAGGCTAGTGATATCTACGATTGTAGACAAGAAAAAATAACTTTTGTACTATTGAAACTTACCTTACCACTATGAAACTTACCCTGACAGACCTAATGGAGACATTCACGTTTTCATATTCCTGGGCATAAAAGGCTGCTACCTGTTATTGTTAGACACTGAATTTTTTATCAATAGCATTCTCAGTATAAATTTATATGTTTATATAAGGATTGTCTCTGTAGCAAGTTGCTTACATTTGTTAGATGTACAGCAAGATATTGATATTGATAATGTATCTATGATAAAATATTTATATTAGCTGTGTATCTGTAAAAGATAGCCATGTATCAGTATTTCGCTGAATTTGTGTTGTTGCCTTTCTTCTGTTTCAGATTCTGTTACAACCAGCTCTTCAAGCCTTTTCTTTTGATACTCCATCCTACAGGCAGAATTCTCAGTATACACTAGTGGACAGGTGAGTGATGGTAAACATTTCCCTTGTAATGTGCCCTTAATTGTTGTCCAATGGTGAGAAATATATTTTGTACATGTATGAATGAGAACAAATCAGAGCATTGTTAAAGTCTTCAAAACCAAGTTTTGTAATCAGTATCTTTCATAAATGATACTTGAGTTTAAAACAAGGGATGAAATGTCAAATGAAAACTAAATGTAGAAAGTGAAATTACGAAACAAGTTTCATGGAGACAAAAATAAAAAAAGGACACACGTATTCAGTAGATCTTACCTTTACACTCGGAGAAGGATATTTCATTTACTTCCATGTCATGGGAGTACTCATGAATCTGTTAAGCTAATTTGATTTGAAGTATTTATTTTGTGTCTTCCTAGATTTTAATGAGCAACTAATATTCTACATTTCATGTCTGTAAATCTATGCCTTGGATATTGGAGTTGAAAACATACAGTTCTAGTATTTTGTTTTATGGGAATTGATGTCTAGTCTTCAGATCCAAAATCGTATAGTTTTGGTATAATGAGCTGCCCTCTCTGTGGCTGTCATAGAAACAGATTGTCTTAGCCTCCTGTCATTTGTTGCAGATAATAATATTCAATAGACTAATGATTACATGCCCTGTCGCACACAGATATGATTTTCCTCAGATTTCAGCCAATAGATTTTGATATTTTGAAGAAGTTATATGTTAAAACAAGGAACATCAACCAACATATTCAACATCAAAGGATCAAATGGTTTGGGCACCTCTCACATCTCCCAACACACCACCTCGTGCAACATGCATATAACACAAAGTTCAGTGGCCGCAAAGCCAGAGGATGCCCCCAGAAGACCTGGATTGACGGAGTCAAAGAGACTCTATCTTTTTACAACATTCCCCTGGTCCAGGCATTCCGACATGCAGCAGACAGATATCTCATTCTTCCTGCGACACGTCCTTAGTGGTATGAGTGGCAGAAAAGAAAGAAAGAAAGATATACTAAAAATAGCATTATATCATACTATCTGCCACTTATCACACTGCAGAATTTTTAAGTCAATATTTTGTGCTGTAAGCTGATAATATGAGATTTTGTATGCCATGCCATTATGATTGCCTTCAGATGGTAGAATTTTGATTTTATTGGCATGTTATAAGCTAATAGCTCTGTTACAATTTGGCATATTTTATTATTTTCTTTAATCTTTATCTCAAATGATAGAATACATTTCACTCAGTAAAATTTGAGCCAATATCTACTTTTCTTGTTACATGATATTATTGTTTCCTTCAGGTCTCAGAAAATAAAAGAACACATTCATTTTATGCTAATAATTGCATTACTTGTTACATTACATTCGTAATTTCTCAGATTTCAGAAAACAGAAGAACACATTCATTTTATGCTGATGATTACATTATTTGTTACATGACATTATTATTTCCTTCAGGTGTCAGAAAACAGAAGGGCACATTCATTTTAAGCTACTGACTACATTACTTATTATATTATCTTACTATATTTTTTCTTCAGATCTCAGATGATAGAATTTTGGTGTCATTATCTGGGAGTGGATCCGACCCAGTCAACAATCGGCTCATTTGCACAGAATCAGCATCTCTCACCCAGCTTACGACGACAGTCAATTTTCTCCACGTATGTCTTGGAATCTAATCTGCCGCCACTCATCAAGAACAATCACGTGGAAAGTTTGTTAAACAAGTACTCAGATGATTATGACAAAGTGCTTTCTGGCAAGGTAGAACACAAAGTGACGGATGTGTTTGTGTCACCACTAATGGCAGACGATGTATCAAAGTTGCCATCAGCGTATGTGGTCGTGGCAGAATATGATGTCTTGAGGGACGATGGTTTGTTTTATGCCTCGAGGCTAGAGGCAGCAAATATTAGTGTGAAAATCGACTACCTTGCCACGGCAACACAGGGACTGCTCACTCCTGTACTGGGAACAGATTTCTTTATCTCAGAACTGTCAGTAAAAACATGGCAGGGGATTTATGCTTTTGTAAAGCAAGAACTATAAACTGGCATAATCCCCGTGCATTTACAGTTTTTGTTTTGATGCACGTACATTGGATTTCATCACTTTTAATCTCAAAGTAGAATATACAGCATCCGTCCAGTTTTATAGTGATATGAGTTCATTGCATTTTGATGTTATAGACTGACTTTCTGCATATTAATTTTATTGGAAAAGATCTTGTTATGGCCTGTAGCTCCAGATTTAGCAAAATTTATTTCAAAATTCTTTCCTATTCTAAAAATGATTTACAGATCCATGATTTGTAAAAATTTAATTTATGTTCAATTAAAGGAGACCGTTATAGACCAGAATACATTGCTGGTAATTGTGTAAATCCAAAATTACTACTTTCAAGAAAAACAGAAAACATTGTTTCAATGTGCCGTTTAACAGGTTAGTATTTTTTTTTTCATAGTCTAGATAATGTGTTACATTAGCTTTCAATAAGCATTACATGTTTAAAACCAATTTTGACCCTGGATCCATATAATCAGACGTGTATGTGTTGCAGTCTCAAAAAAGTGTAGCTGAGTTACACGCGTTGCGTCAGCTCCAGTCTCACACAACTTGTGCGGCTTTGCTTTTGACAGTGAGATACACAGTGTGCATGTGTCAAGCATGCCAGGAAACAGACATGCAGGCTTTGCATCAGTGTGGAATATCATAGTTTCTGGCTTATAAACATGCACCATAGAACAGCATGATGAAAGAGGGTTTCTAAGGGATGTTTTAAGACATAGCCACAACTTGACCTAATTTCAGACTTTCACGGTTTGCAACTGGTACGCTGATATGTAGTTCCTTTTCATTTACATATTTCCATGTTCATTCAGTAAATTTTATCCTTGGGTTAAATCACCCATCCATTGTTTTAACTGTTTGCCTCATCTTTTCCGTCCTGGTTC
>JBCEWB010104494.1:0-12020 GCA_039654565.1 Peronia peronii | reverse complement strand
GTCGATTTTTTTTCACTGTTTTCCTCTAATTTGAACATGCCGAATGCGATGGACAAGGTTAAAATAGCCTATCTTCAATAATAATAAAAAATCACCTTCAGGACGCGCCCCCCTCCTTAATGATGATGTCATCCATGACAAAGAAGAAAATATTAAAAGGTTGTAAAAATAACGGATTGTAGGGGTTATGGAGTCAAATGATTAGTTAACTGTCGATCATGGAAAATTTTGGTATGGACCGGCAAACTAGTAACGGGATAAAACTGGTGCACGACAAGCAACCTTTGATACCGATAAGGTCGTTGCTGGTTGCAAAATCCATGTCCATTGCACTCTCTTTAGTTGTAAGCTTTATTAATGGCGCTGGGACAATATATTCTATTGGAAATCACGTGACCTTCACCATCCGCTCCCCTTCCCCCCCCCCCCCCCAAAAGCAGGTACAGTTATCAGATATATTGTTCTTTAAAAAAAAAAAACTGGACGTAAACCAGAAAAAGAGGAAAAAAAAAAAAAAGAGGAATAAAGGGGAGGGGGGAATGATGGTCTTTATGTTATTAATATCTAAAAAAAAAATACACCCATGCAGCCATACACACTCTCTCACACACACAATCACATACTCAGACACACAAAACAAAGAAGAAAGCAGGACATAGTTCAGACACAGTGAAACTAGAGGATAAGTACCCGATACTCCGCCACACACAAACATGCTGAGTGTTACTGCCACTCCGCTGGCCAAGTTGACCGACAGAAATGTAGACAAACTCTCCCTGCTAAGAGTTCGCTGCATGCCAGCACCGGTGGCAAAAATCTGAGAAAGACAAATGAAGGATTGGTATTACCCGACTACTAGCTTCGTAACAGACACACGCACACATATACACATACAGAACACAGCAGATGAGTTATATAGCATACACATAATATACACAACAACAACAATAACAGACACAACAACAAACAAAAAATTCAGAAAGGAATAACACAAACAAATATATGCCCTGGAAGTTATGTTACCAAACAAAAGCAGGATATAAATGATGTTGAGGCAGAATTTACAATATGCTATGACAGATGGTTTTTTAAAATTTTTATTTATTTATTTATTTATTACATTATTTTGTATTATTATTTTTATTACTATTTTTATATTATTATTATTATTATCATCATTATTTGTAACTGCCATGGAGCCAAAAAGAATGTTTGCATTGGTAACCCCAGAGAGCGGACCTGATAAGCTTAACGCGAAAGTAGAGATTGAGGAAACAAATAGATTAATATTTGCGTTACCGGGCACCATCGTTCAGACGTAACCTTGACGGCTTTTGGGTAAAGAATAATAATAATGATAAAAATTATGGACCAGAGTACATGATCGGAGTCTATGACCATTTGATAATAGTGAAACAGATGACAGTATTTTGTCAACCTATTTTGATAAACCTTGATATCCTCCACGTTGTTCTTGCTATCTTTTGAAGCAAGTATATGAAAGTGAACTGATTTTTTAATATTGCTGTTGAGTTTTAGGATGGGACCTTACTTTTAATGGAAAAAAAGTGAACATGTGGAACTTTTAGGTATGTCGATTGAATGGGGGTGGGGTAGGATGGAGGCTAACTTTTCATGTAAACCACACTAAGTGGAACACTTAAATCGCTGTGCGCTAGTAATACAAAGGCTTTTAAAATAACACGGAGGATATTAAAACATGACAAATGTTTAAATGGAAAGTTGTGATTTATTATTGTCAAACAAGTTTGCTTTTGGCATTCGAGAAGCCGATAGATCTTACTTTGTCTTGCCAAGAGTAGTTGTGATCCTGAGTTTCTGAAATCATTCCGTTTTTTATTTGTTTGAATGTTTGTTTGTTTGTTTGTTTACCTTCATGGGCAGGATGCTACATTAATTTTGAGATTTTTTTAAAAGCAAAAACACCTTGATAAAACAAAGCGGAACAACTACCGGAAAAAGTAAAAAAAAAAAAAAGAGACGGTATTTGTTAGTGAGCAACAGATGAAAATTCAGATACCATGGCAGCAATAAAAATAAAATTAATTCAGTGACACATGTAATGGGAGGAGTGAGAGGAGAAATGCTGAGAACGGAAGAAAGAGCAAATTCAGAGGAACAGAAATAGTTTATTCAGTGAACAAGTTTATTCGAACATACCCAAAAGAAAGAGCTGCCAACCTCATATTCCAAATCCTTAAACTTCCTAGAATTGTATCTAATTCAGTGTATTGTTTAAATACACCAACATTAAAAGACGCTTGATCAAAGACATTGGAGTGAACAGTCACTAACAATTGATCAAACATCTCCAAGATATTTTGTTAGAGTTATTACTTGCATTTTGTTATTTTGTTACTTTCATATCTTATGTATATGGCACACTACAAGTGTATGAATGTAAGATATAGCAATAACCGAGAGGAAATTGGAATGGTGGAGATACACTGTTTCACTTTAGAGAACATGTATTAATTATTGTTTCAAAGGTTGTGATATAGTCGCAAACTCCACTTGCAATTAGATATCTCGTTAGAGTATGCTAGATTTCAAATTACATATGAACCTGAGACGTTAGTAACTGCAGTTCCAAAGAAAGCCATTTTCATATCATAAAATGTAGGAACTGCTGAAATAGTTTTGATATCTCAGTTATAGAAAGAATAGGGAGAAAAAATCATATTTGATAGGAAATTCAGCTCTTAAAAAACAGGTTTAGAATCTAGCTGTCTTTAGTGATACAAAAGAGATTAAAAATGAGTTTCTGGATGGAGTTCCCAATGCAGCGGTGCCCTAGCTCCCAAGCAAATAACTCTAATCCTTAACTCTAAGTCTAGACCTTAATTCTATCTGTGATTCAAACTACTGCCACATATCTGAATTCCTCATTATTTTGTTGAGAGCAAATCTAATTTGACCTATGAAAATCTAGATGAAATCTAAAGAATTATTCCATAACCAGCTAATAATGAGGATAATTGTTGCAGTGTCAAGATGCTGTCGTGCCCAGATCTAGTTATAAGTATGTGTGTGTGTGTTTTATTTTGTTTGGTTGTTTCTTTCTTTCTTTTCATCTTATTCTTGGTTAGTTATTAGTATTTAACCTGTTACATAAGCCTCTTTTGTAATTTATTTTATTTTATTTATTTGTTTCATTTTATCAAACAATACATTTGACAATTGATTGATTATGAGCTTATGTGTGACAGTGGTAGTATGCCTTCGACATACGTCAGTGTGAAAACTGGTAGTTCTTTAGAAAAAAAAGAGAAGAGTTTCTCAAGTCCTTTTATTCCCTCTTTTTTGGAGAGGTCCCACTGGGTTGATCAAAATTCTGAAGGCTGAAAGTTTTACTCTGTTATGTGGCTGGTGTTCCTCCTCAGCTCTGAACCTCCTCAATGTCGTCATGAAACTCTCCAAAGGTTTGTCCTCTTTGAGAATTTTGATGAATAGGAAATTTCGTCGGCAAAATCTTTTTAGTTAATACTACATCATCAGCTGTACAGCTGCTGTAGGAAGTTGGTTTTGTTTGTGCAGAAAGCCGTGAGTAATGCTTCCCTCTGAAACGGGAACGGATGAAGAAATGATTCAATCAAGATCACATCAGCTTTGCACCCTATACGTCCGAGAGCCAGAGTATGAAACGGGTTTGAAGAGGATCGGACACGGATGCACTGTGCTTGTACCTATATAGTGAGAACTTTTATTTTTGGAGACGAGGATGACGTCAGGGGATAGTTTCGACTAACTGAGATAGGGCTGCATATTCAAATTCCCATGCAGCTTTTCGAGAGTGATCATTTTGAAACAGATTTTGGTACCTTTTGAAAATGCGTTTTCTCTCTCTGCTACAATTTAATGCTAAATTTCAACAAAATTTAAATAATAGTCTAGCCTTCAGAGATGCTCTGAACTTGCCCCTACGCGATTGCCCCCATTCATAATGCAAGACAGGTAGATTAATTTAGAAACAGTCAATCCTTTGACAGAGTATATTTTGATCTAGACCTCTATCGTATATCAACTAGTCAACCCCTATTCTCCCTTGAACATGCACACTCTTCATTCTACGAGTTAGAAATCCCTTTAAATAATATTTCAAACAAAGAAGAGAGCATATGCATGCGATATGGAGGATAATACTAGGTCAATAGTGTGATAAAACTGGATTTTCAGAATAGAAATGCAGTCTAAAACGGTTAATCTTACCTGGTTTTTTTATTATTATTATTTTCTAATCACATGTGATGCTTTTTTTCAGGTAAAAAAAAATAACAACAAAGTACATGTAGTTGTTAAAGTGAAGTGAGAAACTAAAAAAAAGTATAGGAATGGAAGATTTATATCGAGCCCTAATAGTTTTTGAGACTAACGAAACGTTTACCTTTCTAATCCATGCAACTGGAATATTGTCCACAGGCAGGAAACTGAATATAATCCGACTGTGGTCAGAGTCGCAAAGTTCAACAGACCCTCACAGAATAACTCAGACATTGAGAAATGGAATGAAACATATCGGCACGTACATGGATACAGGATAAAAACACAGTGCCAAATCGAATTAATGAATGTAAATAAACAATTAAAACAGAGAGAGAGAGGGAGAGAGAGTGAGCAAGAAAAAGAGGGGGAAGAAAGGGCTGGGGCGAGAGGAAGGGATATTGAAATGAATTACATTCAAATTATAATATCTTTTTCACATTTTTTTTAAACAGGGCTCACAGATAACAGGAACAGATATTAACGAAACAGTTAGAGCGGCATCTCTTCTGCCATTGCTCGATCCAGAGAGAATCATTAAGTCGTCTCTATTTGCTAATTCATTGATATTCTCGGTGATCTTTTTCATATACTTTACATTAACAATAACGTTTCACAAATAATTACAAGCACTGGAACTCAACTGACCACCAGTGTGAAGGTTCCCATAAATTCTCCGAAACATTCTCTGACACACTGGTTTCGAATTTTCAACGCGCTTGTCCATGAGTACTTCTGGAGCCTTGCCATCTTAACACAGATCTGACTTGATTGAAGTTCTGAAGATTGATACGACAAACAGTCACTGAATGCTGTCTTCAGTTAACATGTAAAACGCACAACTGGTAAAAACTTTCTGTGTTTATGAAAGTTAACAAAATCCCAGTCCGTTTTTCTTCTTCTTTTTTTTTTTTTTTTCATCTAACTCCAAACCCCGCCCACTGATATGTTTGTTCTTCTTGTCCAGTCAGCTGGGCAAGCTCGGGGTCCCCACCAGCCAGAAAGGACCCCTCTCAGCCTTGGCCTCTGCACACTGCACCCATGGATGGCAAAGCTCAAATTCTTATCTCTGGTGTTAACCTTCTTGTTTCAGTAGCAACTGAAAAATGTCGACTGCGGTTCCTTTTTGCTCCCTGTAGTTTATATTTTCACTCGGGATACTCATCACTATTCTGAAAGAAAACCATTTTTTGTTGTTGTTTTCAATTGATTCTCCATCTACATTAGCTGCATACAAAATCCCACATCAGGTACAGTCGAGTTCCTCCACTGTTTATGAAGTGATATTTACTTTTGTTATTAAAAAATATTTCACATTTGCCCGAACACAGTAAGAACATATAGAAAATTGCTGCTGATCTGTACCGTTGCCGTAGATCTGCTATCCGGCTTCTTTTGAAAGGGCTGGTAAGACCAGCACATGTACAAGAAATTTCGCCGGCCTAAATTCTCACGTTGCACTTATCAAGTATATTATTACCATCGACCTGTTCCTGCTTCCCTTATTCGATTCCTCATTAATTCAGGCACCCTGATCTGTGATACGGGAAATCTGCAAATCCGTCATTGCATGCCACCTGTAATAGAAACGGTGGCTAGTGATAATAAAGGGGCAACGAGAAATACGCCGTCTTGATCTAGTAGAAAGAATGGCCATTCACAGCTTTGAGCACTGTCTCTCAGCTGTTGGGTACCGGCCATGGCGCTGCCAATGGGACCAACCCTATTACTGCCATTTATCAGACACAAGAAGTGTGAACAAACAGTGTAAAGAGAAGACAAATCGTGAATATTCCGAAAAAAAATCATTGTATAAGGAAAACATTTGAAAACGTTTGATATTTATTTTTTACAGAAAAAAATCGAGAGAGGGTTACGTGAAAATTACGCTGAGTCAAATAAAACACCATACTACAAAATCCGTTCTTGATATACGATGTAATTTACCTGCAACTACTTACAACATAAATAAAAGTAGATATTTCCAGAAATCACGTCGGAACTTACATTCACTATTTGTATTACAGATGTCGCATGAAATAATAGACAAGCGATAATACGTGTAGTAATTGTTTTGATTTCATCGACACGCGATTTCATCCACCTATGCTTTCTCTTTGAAGAAGTCTGTGATAACGCTGGATTAATATAGGCATGTGACATTTGTCCACACTATGCTAATGCACCATGCATGCTTATATTTTTACAAATTTCAGTAACTAAATATTATCTTGGTCTAATAGGAACGCAGATGAATCCATACGGTGATTACAAAGCAAAATAAAAGTATTTCTGATCTGTGGCACCCAAACCCCCTGATTGTTTAAAGTGTGGCTTGAAATATATCCAAACTGTGGTGAAGACGTTAGGCAATCAATGTGCATGGATTACTGAAATCCAGACAATCAGAGAAAGAGGGAATGTACTACCGCCTAGCCAACTGAGGAGTGCCCGCTCCACAACAAAGAGAGGGGGAAACACACACACACAACAACAACAACAACAACAACAACAACAACAACTACAACAGCAACGTTGTTTTAGCCATGGCTTTCAGAAACGAATTGGGCCGGTTCCACAGTGAAGACAAACTTGACAAACATGAACCCGTTATAAGGCACGTAAGATTCACATAATCAAGGCGAATTCTAGCTCTTTAGTTTTTTCATTGTTCTGCAACCCCTGCAGCGTGAAGACCCGCTACCTACAATTATCCTTGTAAGGGCTGAATTTATGGGCGCATACCCGACTGAATCAGGGGGGAGACCAACTGCATAGGGTAAAGGTATGCGAATAAAGGCACAATTAATAATTAATATTTTCTTCTTTCATGAAACATCAAATGTTGGATTTAATGTAACAGCTGTATTCATTTATCTTCTCTCTCTCTCTCTCTTTCTCTCTCTTCTGGAAATTTTTTCATATCTATGTGACCAGAAATAATCATTTGAGAACTGTTTTATGTAAGTAGATATATTGAATGATGTTTTGTTAAAGTGAATTATAATTTATATGAATACATTTTCTCACCTTATTCCACAGGGGATTTTCAAAGTGTTTGACTTTGTGTATAGGGAAGATGATATTCTTCAATAAAGTGAAAAAAAATTTGACTTCCTCCGAACCAGACAGATGTTATGGCATTTTTAAGTTATGTTAGCGTAAAAAGAAAAGCACGAAATGGCTTATGAAATACTGTTAAAGAAGAGAAATCCTATGTAAATAACTGCGGTTTCCCTTTCATTCTCATTTTTATGTAAATAAGTTGTGGAAGAAAGCTAAAGCTGTTCTGCCAAGTGATGCTGTTGCTATATTTGTTTATTTGTAATTTAAAGTAATGTGGATTTGGTATGGGGTAATACAGTGAAGGAAGCTCAGTGACATAGACCTGTATGATCTCAAAAGCTTTTTCTTTTAAGCTTATTTGTTTCACTCCCACATTTCAAATTATTTGGAGTTGTATTGTATACAGCAGCAGTGGAAGCATCGGGGTGGCATAATTATATGATTTTTAAAATTATTTCTATATGTTTGTTTTACTCACAAATTTAAAATTATGCGGACTTGATTTTCCATTACATAGCAGCAGTTTAAAAAATTGCAATGCCATGTATGAGCGCAGAGCAAGAAATTGTGAAATTAAATAACTATTATTATTATTTTTTTTAATCCGTGGAAATCTGAGACAATTAAAGCATTCATATAAGGATCACACAAGTAAATTTAGATATTTCTGTCACTTTGCGGCAAAGGATAAAAATCCCACAGAAAATGTAAAACACTTTCAGAAAGAAACTCTCATCGTCTTTTAAGTGGACATTGAAAAAAGCATTGCAGATGTCCACTCGCCAACAATTTGCAAAAGATGTGTTTCTACAAAATATGCAAGAATAAGATATTTAATGTATCGGTGAAAAGACAGAAAAACACCAGTCTTAAATTAATAAAGAAACGTGTCCATCTCTTAAATAAATGTCTCATAAAACAGTGTTTGTAATGACTGAACAATGTCCTATCACCGGATGTCCTAAGCAAAATTTACTGGACAATTCCACGCTGTCTGAGACTGAAGGAGAAGGCGTCTGAAATTTTTGCATGGCCTGTTTTGGCAACCTTTTCAGTACAAATATATAAAATCTTGTTCAATTTCACAGTTGAATAAGGACAATACACCTTATTGGAAAGGGATGTTAATTTCGTCAACGACCGCAATTTTACTCAATATTGAGTGGTTAATGTAACAACATACATATTACTTGACTCATGTAAAAATGATATCACTGAAAAATTCCCAACTGAGAATCTCAATGGAATGTGCACTATCAAATCAGGAGTTGCAATGCCTTTTAAAACACAGGTAAATAAGAGAAAATTAACTTGAGGCAGCTCTCCAGCACAGCTAAAATTTGGCGCTAAGGTAGAGCTGTCTGGACCGTAATATGACCCGGCCCCTGTCAAACGAAAATGGGTTTTCACATCCTACCGAGCTCAGAACTAAAAATCAAGCAGTTCGTTGTCGTGTTAAGCATCAGACTTTCATGTCCACCATCTTTTAATTAGGAAATGCTTTAAAAAATTCCATTGCTGCATTACCTGCATATACAACTTATTAATGAATCAACAGAAGATGTGTAGAAAATGCTTGTTGTTTCACGCGGAATGAAACAGAGACGAAAAGCGAGCCATTGAAATTGATGCGTGGCTACATTTGAATGGCTAAAAGCTCCAACTAAATCAGTCTAGGAAATTTTACAGTCCATTGACGCATGCAG
This sequence comes from Peronia peronii, assembly GCA_039654565.1. Lineage (NCBI taxonomy): Eukaryota > Metazoa > Mollusca > Gastropoda > Systellommatophora > Onchidiidae > Peronia > Peronia peronii. Next base: position 2,967 of record JBCEWB010104494.1, on the reverse strand, counting down.
CGGGGAAAACAAACGCCAATAAATCGTTGCCATACGCTCTTTAATCAACATAAATCTAAAGAAAGTATTCCCTAACCATTAAAGTATGGATACGCAGCCATGGAAGCCGATGGCATGCACTCTGCCAGACACAGAGAAGAAAAACACTAGCTTGGCCAGCTTCTTTTCAATGATGGATTGGATTTCACCTTCAGTAAAACTGGGACAACTGGACTTTAAAACCATATAAAGTGAAACGATGAATTCATGTATTTTCAGTTACTTTCCAAAAGCATCATAAAAAGTCGAACGGAAAAAAGTGACAGGAAAATTGGTTAAAAGTAAGAGGTTTGCCTTCATGATACATAAATCGTCAAAGATCTTCCACAGTTGTAGCAACAGCGGTGCTCTGAAGACCGCAGAATAAAGTGCAAGAGAGTGATTACAAACGTTGTAATTCAGCAAAGAGTACAGTCATTGCTTATAAAACTTGATGACATGATTAGTTCAGAGGTAGATCAGTTCTCATTTCCAAACTGATGTATGACTGGACAACTCCTTGTTGCCTAAGATGCAGCATCAAAAAGAACCTGAATAAGACACAAAGAGGCAAATTTATTTGGGGGGTGGGGGGGGGGGGGGGGGAGAGAACAACATATTATCCACTTTGTCAAACAGCCACATGAGAGCATAACTTGAACTGATGAAGTTCATTCTCAAGAGCGCACTGGAGGTGTTTATTACCAACTATCATTTTTAAAAGTATCGATTAATAAAAAATCTGATCATATTAAGCTACTCCAACATGGCTCATATAAGCTTTTTGTTCTCTATTGTAAGTTTAAAAATATTTAATTTTCATTCGAAACCTGAGAAATCGTTTTCCTCAAAATAGGAATTTTGAACACAGTCATCCCCGATGACAAGGCAACAATCTAGCAATTTACCTACCCACTCATCTGCCATCTTTCTGTCTATGCTGAATATGAAAATAAGCATTTGATACAATTCTTAATTAATGAAAAGAAAATAAATCCACAGGTATGCAAAATTTTATGTTGAATGAAGAAGCATAAGAAAGTCATGCATTGGAAAATACGATAATGTCTAGATCTAATCCAAGATGACGGCAGTTTCCATAGCCATTAAATCAACAGTCTATGATTTCCTATTTATTTCCAACTACTCTGAGATCCATTAAATGCTGACGTCAGATTATATTATTTTATCTTCTTAAATCGTCAAGTACCGGTAGGCTTATGAAGAACTTGTCCGCTGGTTTTCCATTTCTTCGTCCCATCCGAAAAGGCTGGAACTCAAATCGCTTCAGTCAAGTATATGCCGGCTTAAAATTATTATAGAAGTCATGTCTGGTTTAAAATTCTATACTGTGAGGTGCCTGCACTTCTTTCTTCTTAAGGTGTCAGGTCTGGAGCAGACATCGGCGACTATGTTGTAAGTTCTCCTTATCATCTCGGTATTGCTCATTTCATTCTTGGTGGCGTATCTGTGCCAGCATATTTTCGCTAAAAAGATCTTATCTTTTCAACCTTATCTCGTTATTCCACTACTTTATCTCCCATGCCAAAATCCTCTAGCGAAGCCTAACGATCTTCCAGTCTGGATAGTAAATTCCAATCACTTCAAGAGGGCAATAGAGACCCGGTTTGATCCACGTTGTTAAACATTGTGCTTTGTAACCTAGGTTTTGATAGTTAACTGTTATGATTGTCAAAAATATCATCGTATTTTCAAAACCTCTGGTCTGCTTTCTTGGCTTAAACAACTTGTCTTTAATATTTTGCCCTCGTTTATGAAAACATGGGGATGCCGATATATTATGAGAAATCATTTTTAAAAAAATAAATTATATACTAGTTGTGTATCAAAAATATCTTTAAAAACAAAACAAACACCCTCAAACAAACCCTTCTAATAATGCGAGATTCAAATTCCTAACAAATAAATCTTGAGTTTTATTCAAGAAATTAAATTTGTAGACAATGAGCAATGAAAGTATACCTGTATTGTTTCTCACCATAGAAGACCTATAAAGAATTATGAAGTTTATATTGCTATGACACAATTTAAAAACAAAAACAAAACAAAACAAAAAAAAACATAAATAAGGTAGGAGGAGGAGGAAGGGGAGTCAAACGTCCTGTAATGCATGCTTCACACAAATACATGTAGGCTAACCTTATAATGTGGGAGTTATACTCTTGGCTTAAAGTAATACTGATGGTAAATTACCTTTACACATTTCAGACAGAATACATGTATATAATAACGACATAATTTACCCGTCAAGTGCAATTTTTTAAAAAATAGTTTGATTCTTTTTGTGTGTGTGTGTGTGTCCTTTTTTTCTTTTTACCATTATTCCCCTTTTAGAACGTGCATTACTTACATGCATACTCAGAATGTCGACACAAAAAATCCTGAAAAACCACCATACTTGCACATGCATACTCATAAGCGTACACACACAGAACAGTAGCTAGGAGTTATTAATATTTGACACGATGAATGTAATTCTCTTTTCATACTTACTTCACCCAGAGCGGCTTGAAACTGAGGAATAAGTGTGTTTGGATTACGAAGCTTTCATTTCAGCATTGATAGGCACCTACACGACCTCACAACGAACAAAAAATTAAATAAATAAAACTTTTAAAAAGCACAAACACACGGAAAAGAGCAAAACTGAAATAGGATTTCATATTTTTCTGACTTTATTTGACATCTCTGGTCATTATTCATGGTGTATTAATTTACAAAAAATGTATTAAAATTAAGACGACTGTCCACCGGCAACTAATCAAATACATAAAAAAGTTGAAAAACAGTACGAAGAATTTTGAATTGAGTTAATAAAATAAACTAATATCGCTAGCCAAATTTTCGAGCTCGCTTGGCTCTTCGTCGGGTCAATAATGAAAACATATAAAATGTAAATAGGGTATTGCTGTACACGAAAGGAAATGT
>JBCEWB010104493.1:0-27975 GCA_039654565.1 Peronia peronii | reverse complement strand
ACCCTGAGGTTTAAGCAGTGGCGCCGGCGATGCAGATTGACAAGCCGGCAAGGCGCGCCGCAGGGCGTTGCAGCCCTTAGGCTGGGTCGCACTTCTAGAGTTAAGAGTGTGTAATTGAAATATCTAGGATTTCTTTATCTCTTTGTCTTATAAAGACAAGCTCTAGAGGGTAAAACAACTGAGATCAAAGACCCAGGAAAGCTACATATAGTTCTATGCCATATGTGCTAGCGTTGACTTACAGAATAAATGGAAAACTTGGTCAGAGGGGCTGCATAGAAGGTGAGCAGTTTCTGAGTGTTGGACATGACCTGCTTGCCCATCATGCTGATCTCCAGGCTAGTCAGAATCACAAGGGGACACACGGCACTTAAAAACACCTGAAACAAATCAAAATGAGCCATTTTTTCCCGCCAACTAGGTTGCTTCTCTTTTCCAACTACCAAGAGGGGCTGAAATTGAGGTTTTGGGATCAAAATTGAGTTTTGGCTATTTTTAGACACTCTGACCTCTTCTGGTCTGAGAAAAGTACTAGTTGGGACCAGAAACATCTGCTTTATGCTCCAAAATGGTACCAAGATGGCACCCATAGGGGACTGTATAGAAAGATCATAAAAATTCAAATGCAATTTTCTCAAAATATGCAGGGTTTTATTTCACTTATTTCCCTTAGATTTTTTTTTTTCTGAACCCACTGACTTCAAATTTTAAATACATATGATATTTTTTTTCCATATTTTTTCAGAAAAATTGGTTATTTGGCGAAAAATTGAGAGATAAACAGATAACGTCAACAAACATACTTAAAAAATTTGTGATAGACATTGTATGGCACATAACAAATCTAAATTATTTTTTAGAAATTTCAAATAAATATATTGAATATTATAGAAGCCTTAGGCTTTTGCAAATAACTAATTTTCAAGTCACAAATCCAAGATGGCAGCATTATCATGGCAACCAGACACAAAACAAAATTTTTTTGTTGTCTTGATATAAACCAATGTTATTTTTATACTCTGAAGAATATCTAACTGTTGTTCAGAATGAAATATCAATAAATGCTTTAAAGGCGTTTACTGGAAATCGATGTCAAAAATTAAAACTTTCAAACTATAATAGAACAGTGCACAGAAATAAACACTTGCTGAAAAACCAAGGTCAGCATTAAAATTTGACCTGGTACAAAAGTATAACATCAGAAGGATATTAACAAAGTACACCATTACAGATTAAAATACGGTGTGCACTGGATCAGAACTTCTACATGAGGACAACTTTTATACAATTTTATACTGTTAAATGGCAAAATGCAGGTGGGCACTATACAGTGGAACTCTGATATTAAGAAATCGAAGGGACCAGGGTCTTTATTTCTTAATATCAGAATTTCTTAATCTCCAACAGCGACCATAAAACAAGGGGGCAGCCCATACATTGACTCATCATTACTATTAATTATTTCCCCTGACAAGCGTCCCCTTACAAAACCTGCGCATGCGTTTTGCACAGAAAAATGTCTAACAATAACATTTTTTTTTTTAAACAATGAAATACTTAAACTGGTAGGCTACTGAACGATATGTTTTACTTTGCTCTGAAAGCTAGAGTAATGTGCCGGTTTAACTGATGGCCACTCCAAGACCATTGTCTGCGCGTGTTAGATCTACGATATCGCACAGCATTCTTAACACGGTAAAGATTACTCCTCGTCTCCCCCACCCGATACGCCCTGCCCAAACCGCTGCACTTCCACCTGCGAGGACAAAGATACACCGTCTCCAGCCTAGGTTTACCTCGGCCTAGCCTATTGCATGAATATCACACAAACATTGTCTTGCCTTTAACCATTAGTGTGTAATCAGAGCCAGCAGGCATTGTTCAGAGTGGAAGAACAAACAAAAAGTTGGTCGCGCTCTCAGTTTAACCATCTTTGGTATGCCACCAGGTGGTTTTACTCGTCACTTCTGGGAAAATTATTTCTTTATAAGCGAGACCGGGAGGACTGGCATTTTGCAAATTCCAAGATTTTATTACAAGAAAGAGTAAAGAAATAAAATGGGACTGCATATTGTTTTCTTTATTACCGAAATTTTGCAACATCCAATTTTGTAATATCAGAGTTCCACTGTATAATTCAAATTTATATCTTTGGATAACCTTATCAGAACGCATTGTCCCCTAAAACTTTCAACAAATAAATCACAATTGCAGAATGAGTCAAAATTTATGGTCTGTATTTCTTCCAATTGTGCTAATGACTTTTTCTCTCTCTGCTTGAGTTTACCTTTGGCCAGCTGGACAAGATCCCACTTTTCCATACATTGTTGATGGAGTTCTGGCAACCCACAGAGGAGACAAAGGCCTGCGGTCAAAAATAATACAGGAATACAGAACACTAAAATTTGTTCATTGCTGCTGATTCCTGTTGGTTAACACTCAAATTGCAAGATATTGTTACACATTTTAAACAATACTTCTCTGAATAAGATTTTTTTTTTTCCAGGAATACACAATAAAAAACATTCATGTTGATCTCTATCATTTAGCATCTATAATTGCGAAGATAATGCCATACACTTCGAACAAGAAATCTGTGAATCACTTACAAAGACACCTTCTACAAGGAAGATATGAATGCTTTTTCATGATATCTAAAAATATTAACAATTTATTAAAAGGATGTATTCTATATTTGTGTCATCATGCCTATCTGTAAATTCTAATATCTGGATTGCTCTAGAAGTTGCATACCTGATCTGAAGCTGAAGCTGCGATCTGCAAACAGGTGAGACCACTCCAGGTGGGAGACTTGCGTTCCACCAGCATGATAGCCTTGTCAGGGGTGGTGTTGTGACATTCATCAAGTATGCTGATCGCCAGCTGTTCAAATTGACTGTTAGACACATATGAAATAGCTCTATGATGCTAGAACTTTCCTAATTACAGAAGTGCTATATACTACTTTGCCAAACTATACTTCCAATTTCTCAGAATGGTTCAACCTACACTGAAGACCGGTCTGTCATAATGCCTGAATTTTACTAGTCATTGTTTCTTCATTTCTTTGATGTTTAGAAAAAATGTTAAGACAAATCATGGCATTTTTCCGCACTGATGTGACAGCAGGACACCATGTTTTTGCAAACCAGAAGTGTATGACAGAAAACTACACTCTAACATAGTTACTAAAAAAAGCTTAAAACAAAACTTACGTTACAAAGAAAGGATCTTTGGGAACGTTTTTTTTACTATGTAATTTGTTATGCTTATAATGAAATAAAACCATGGGCTGAATCAGAAACTACGCTTATAACGAACGGTTTTCCTTTCCCCGATCACACTTTTCTTTCATTTTAAGCATAACCAAGACCAAGCTCAGGTACCAGGCCAGTTTCTTCTGACAAAAAAATCGTCCGTGCAGCATGAGCACGCCAAATACCGCGTAAAGTACCGATGCCCGCAATGTGCTGTACTGCCTTGCAGTATGACACAACAAGAAAGGTAAGGGCTGAGGCACAAGCGTGTAGAAATCATGCACCTACCATCCTCCATTTGACACCTCACCCGTGGCTCATGCCCCAATCGAGTATGATGTCCCGTGAGAGGGTGTCGCCTGTTACGTGCATGTGTGAGGCTATTACGATTTCGTCATTGTTTATAGCCACACAACCATGGTATTAGAAGATGGATTGGTCTTTGTCTTTTCAATCATACACTGTACACACTTCCACTTGCAGGTATTCGGTCAGTCTAACCAACTGTACACACTTCCACTTGCAGGCATTCGGTCAGTCTAACCAGCTGTGCTTGTCAGTGTTTCTTGAAAGCCAGTTTTGAGAAGTTGATAGGCATTCTTCAGTTTCACATTGAGAATAGTGAGTTTCAAACTGACTGTAAAGCTATTTTAGATCTAGGCTGTGTACTACTAGTCCAACTGTGTAAATACTGATAATATACGTACTTTGTTTCATATTTCACTGATTTCCTTTTCACGGCATCGTACATGTACTCTCATTACATTTTCAGTTTCATTTTACTTCTGGATGTATTGATTCTAATTTAATTATATTCATGCCTACATGTGTATAGATTTGTACTACATTTTTCTCTCTTCTTAAAAGTTAAGTTTTAGTCTTACTGATTCTTATCTTTGTAAACTATTTAGATCTATGTTCTGCCCTCGTTTTCTGTTCTCGTATAATAGAGAAATAAAAAAGAATTTTAAAAAGCAGAAAAATAACAAACAAAACGGCATAACAGCTACATAATCACACATTTTATATGTACGTACACCTACAACAACAACAACAACAACAAAAAATGAAACTGAACTGGCCATAAGGTAACGAGCAGTGCGGTCACATGGTTCTTCAATCAGGGAAGGTAATTAAACTTGCATCCAAGAGTTGCGTCCCCTGTTTCAATTTAACCTCTTTGGATATAACAAAATAGTGATAGAACGAAATAATTTGCATTCCCCGCAAATTTTGTTATAACTGTGTTAGAGTGTACAGTGCTTTCCTTACACAGACAACAGAGTATCAGTTTACTGTTTAGTCTAAGTCTGGCCATAATGGTTAAAGTAGAAGCTCAGGCGGCTGTCAACTTTTGTTTATAAATTGAAGAATTTCACAGAGGCCTTTCATTTGTCACTTTCAGATGATAATCCCCATTTTTGCTATGTCTGTGTATTTTGATTCTTTTGAGGTCAGAAATATTTTGGTTGCATACCCCTTTGATTGTTTTAATCACAAAAAGGGAATTTTTAGAGTAGGTAGCCTACTGGATCTGTGAAAATAATCATAAGTAGTTATTATTAGGTTTACTTAAAAATTTTGTGTTTTATGGAATGAGGTCTCACAGTCTATTTCATTGTATGACACATATTGTTCCCTGATTCTGTGCTGCACAAAGTTAAGTTTTATACTGAGGCGGCACCACACATTTCAGCATAAGTCACATTTTGAAGGTTATAACATTGAGATATCATTAAAAAGTGTCACGTTTTATCTTCAGTTTTATACCCAAGCCGATCAATTCTATTCAGAAAGTTGTATGATATTGAAAACACCTTCCCCATCCAGTCAGCTTTCGATAAAATTACTATAGAGATGGCATGTGTTTTTTCGTGTTTGGAAAGAAAGTGACCTCTTTTGTTCCCTAGTGACAGATTTAGAATTAAAATTTATGCATGAAACTGATAAAAGTGAGTGATAAAATCACTGTGAAAAATCAATGCGCTTTTAGTTGATGAGATCTACAGAAAATTAGGGAATATAGACTCATTTTACAGTTTACTTTGACAGATTTTGCTTGATCTACTTTACAATAATACTTTTAGTGACATTTTCAGTCGATCAGTTGGTACAAAAATAGAGAAACTGTCATCATATTTTATCAAAACTCGGAATGACAAAAAAATGGGACTTTTCACCTTTGGTTTTCTCTGTTCAGGTAGATCTAATTCCGACTTGTGTTTAGGTTGGTAATGCTTGTTTACATATATTTTTCAAATGCCATCTTTCAGGCTAATGACTCATTGGTTGTCCAGTCAGTGGCTGAATCAAGGGGTCTGTTTAAGTATGATAAGATTAAGAATGTGTTGCATGATTCACCTTCTGTTTTTTCTCCAGTTGATCAGCTCTTAACTGACCGTGAAGATGGACATACTTGAAAAACTCAGAGCCAAATATAAGGTAAAGTTTGCTTTGCTTATCATGTTTTTTTTATATCATATATGTGTGTTCATTTATATTTACCGTAACGGCTGTGATTAATAAGCATATAATGACATCATTTGAAAAGAAGATTTATATTAGGAAACCATGACTAAAAGTAATAATAAGAAAGTTTGTTTGGCATGGGTTTAGTTCATTATAATACTTACAAATTGCCCAACATGCTACTTTCTTTATCTTACAAAATGTCCATTTTCTTGTTGCAAGCTTATCACTTGTTAGATAATGAGAAGTTTGTTGGTGGACAGATGGGTACTCTTGGACACTCTTCCAAATCTTCTTGTTTAGTATGGTCGGCACGTTGATGTATTTAAAATGACTCAGATAGGGTTGTATTAATTTAGTAGTTTGTTTTAATTTTATTCAATTGTTGTGTTTGTAGAGTGACTCATTCACTCTTTTGTTTCTGATGCAAAACTTAATTTTGTTGGCTAAGCATTTAGAGAATAAGGGGAAAAGTAAGATACAATGTCTTAGTGGGCTGAAGTTCTTAAAATGAAAAGGACAGTGTGAACTGTTCGTGCGTCAGGGATGAAAAAGAACGGGAAGGATAAATTTAACTAACCATCTGGTACTGCTATCTAAACAGCAGGAGGAGGCAGGACTGAGGAATGATGATTCAAATACATAAATGGGTCCAGCCAAAGAAGGAGGTAATTTGTGCTATTGCATAAAGATTACAGAGTGACAGATAAGGAAGTGACATAAGAAAGATGAAAGATAGGCATAATGAATGATTGGTTCACTTTCATTTCAGATGTCCTCTGAGACAGAGGCATTTCTTAAAATGCGACTAGAAATGCTGGAGGGCACAGATTTAGACAAAATCAGCAAGGAGGAATATGCCACCACTCACAAAGAGATCAATGAAAAAATTGTCTCTGACTTTGATGGCACAATCAAGGAGTTCCATGTTCCTTCAGCTGGTGTTCCAAGTAAGTTTGCTTGTTTTTAAAAAATGTAGTGCACTTTGGAAAAGACTGATATATGATGAGTTGTTGTCAAAAAAGGAAGGATGAATCCATTTCTCTCAAAAGTAATTTTCAGCAATACTCAGTATTGAGAAAAACATGTATGTATGTGTGTATGTGCACATGTTTTTAACCTAGATATGGCCATGATTCGTAGAACTTCTAAAACCTACATGCCAACTGTATCGTATCTATTGCAGATGGCATCCCCATTGATGTGATCAAGCCCAAGGATTGTGCACGTCGTCCAGGAATTCTGGTCAATTTCCATGGAGGGGGCAACATTTATGGCTCTAGGAAAACTACAGAGGCTGTTTGTACTCTTCTTGCCAGGTATGCTATTGACCTATCTTTATTAACTCTCCATTTCCAGAGTGTGGAAGTTATGTCACCAAACCCTAGTTCCAATTTCTCATGATAGTGCAATCTACTCTCACATCTGGTTTATCACCATGTCTTATCTTTACAAGCCACTGTTTCTTGACCTCATGGATGTTTAGAACAAAATGCTATGAGAAATCCCAGCATTTTTCTGTTTGATAGGTTATAACAAGACACAGTGAACCACCATGTTTTTGCATATGGGAAGTGTATGTATTATAGAAAAGATCAATAAGTTGAGGTCATGGGTCCAGTATCATTCATAATATCTAAGACTGGGGGGATTTTCTTCAATTTATGTCCAGGGAGATTGTTTTTCAGCAGTCTAGTAACTTTCCTTTGTTAGACACAAACGCTGTTATGCTTCTTCTGGACACAAGTGAATTTCCTGTAAAGTCACTGATTTTCCACCAGGTGCCAATGCAGAAAACTTGACTAAATATTTCTTTTTGATTTTCATCTGTGCTACTCACAGAGAGCTGAGGTGTGTGGTTGTGAATGTAGAATATCGCCTGGCTCCTGAACATAAATTCCCAGCCATGTTTGATGATGGAAAAGCTGTTGTGAGATGGGTCCTCATGAACAAATCTCTCATTGGTGAGTGAAAAAGACTACATGTCAGATTTACTCTGATTACATGTGGGATTGGCTTTGAATCAGTTTAAGGATACAACTATTTAAGAAATGGACAGTCATATGTTAGTATTTAATACTTTCAAATTTGCCTTCACAAACAAGTGTTTATTTTTGCATAATAACAGAGATTGAGAAATTATTAATTTTTTTTTAGTTAAGGGGGAAAACAAAGATTTTGCCAAAAAAATATTGAATAATATTTCAATTTTTGGTATTTCAGTGTTTGAAAACATGTGTTTCAAGAACTGATTTTTATTGCTAAAAGTCCCTGTCTTTGCTGTTTTACTAAGAATTTCTTGTTCCTTTTTTTTTTTTTTTTTTTACTGGGGGGAGGATTTTTTTTTTTTTTTTTGCCAAAAATTTTCTATCTCATGATAAAATGATGTAGAATAGCAAGTTAAAGAAATTTCTCTGCATTTTGTACACTGTCTAACAGGAGGAGAAAACGATAGCAAAGTCGGAGTGGTTGGATCCAGTGCTGGAGGGGGCATTGCTCTGACTATTGCATTTGAAGTTCCAGGGATTGACTATGAGGTAATAGTTTTGACAGACAGTGAGGCTTTGTGTTCATAATCCCTTTCTTTGTTTCTGCTGGATTTGGTGGTTTTTTAATGCTGCTCTTGGAGAGGAGAGTTGGGACACTTATCATTTTTAGTTTCACTTTTATGCTAGATATTGCTAGACAATGGGTCGCTATTGTGCGTACACCTCCCGATTTTAGTACTTTGAAAGGAAGATACTTTTGAGTTGATAAATTCTGTTATTTTTTTACTTAGATTTTGTTGTTCTTTTCTTGAAAATCCTGGACAAGGATAAAGGGCTGTGGGAGTCTGAGTGTTCATCTGATGTATCAGTTAAGAATAAGAAAGATATAGAACTGCGTTATTCTGTGCTGGTATCACTCACAAGTATTTTATTTTGTGAAGAAATTAAATTAAAGTTTAACTGGAAAATCCTGAAGTATTGACTGTTGGTGGTTGCCTTATGCACTTGATTTTCTCTGTATTTTGTCTTTCCAGAAAAATATATATCTCCTTGTGTTGTTTCCTATGCTCCATTTTTCTTTCAGATTTTAGTATATCCTTTTGTGGACTGGAGATGCCAGGATGCAAGCTATGATGAATTTGAATTCGCTGGTTCCAGTATCAACATGTCGGAAATGATTCGTCAGTAAGTATTTTTGAGGAAGCTGGTGAAAGTGTCCCAATTCTGTGCAAGCTCATAACACATGAAAAGGACTTATAGGTACTTGTATAGCTCAGTGCAGTGTATTTTTACAATAGAAAAAATGTAGTCGGAAATATTTATCTTTTCATGTTGTCATTTATTATTCTCCTGTGTCCCAGTGGGAATTGTTTTTGACCAGCTATATTACTTCCCTCTGCCCTTCACAAGGGATGTTCAACATGCACTGCAAAGAGGAAAAACAGTCACTTTTGCACTCTTTGAAATGTCTTCTTGAAAAATTCCTAAATATTCATGATATAACTCAAGTTATTATTGTAAATGTTCTTATTGTATTAATTTCATCGTTTATTTTTTTGATAAAGTCTTTCAAATGACAAGAAGAAAAGTGATTTTTTTTTCTTCTCAATACTGCTTGTCAGGCACTTTTTGTGTCTAGCAAAGTCTGCAGAATAAATAGCTGTCTGCAGGTGGCTGGAAGCCAAGACAAGAATGTAACCTGGCAGAGGGAAGTAATAAGGCTGGTCAAAAAGAATCCCCATTGAAAGCAGCAATGGTTTTGACAAATAAACTTGGCTAGAGTATTCTTCTTCATGAAAGTTATTGTTAGAGAAACTAGTTGTTGTAACCATGGTATTTTATTGGAGTTTTCTCTCATCAGCCCTCTAGAGTTTGGATACTACATAGACATTTATGACCGTTTGATCTATAAACCCATTCTGAATCACAGTATTAACTCATTTGGGACCAGATCCAGGCAGGAGGCACAAACCCCCAAGACCAGGATTCTAATTGCATTAGCAACATTAAAATTTCCATAATCATAGTTTAAAATTAGCTAAATCCTATGGTGTCTTTAGTTCTGTTCTGTCTTTGATACATTTTTTTTTACACTAATTTTTGAAGTGGATGCTTTTCAGAGCATCTCAGTTTTTTCGCGTGTCCCATGGATTGCTTAATTTTCCTAGTTTCACTCTCCAGATCTAGATCTGGATCTATTAAGAATTCTTAGAATATAGCACTCAGTTTATCAGCTTCTCACCTGAATCCAAGAAATCGTTATCACAGTTACTTTCTTCAACATCTGACTCAAACATCTGAAAGTACTCCATATCTTACTTGGATGATTTTCTCTGTGTTCAAGATATGTTGAACAAGCTATTTCTTCAAATCATCCTCTTTCACATACTTATAGGTTATTATTTTTTTTCACATTGGAAAGAGAAGGGATGTAACTATGTTGATATTTTTATAAATATGAATGTTTAATGGGCTAGATAAATTTTTTTTTTTTTTTTCACACCATGAGATATCTCTTATGTGGTCTGATAGCATTCAAGGCCCAACAGAGATATCTTGTGGTGGGTTCCAAGTGAGTCAATTAAGGTTTCATAACACCCTGACAGACATGTACAAAAAGTGTTTTATTTGTTGTCATAGTATTTCTCTCTGGGAGGGAAAGATGGCTTGGCTTGTTTTGTTTCAAACTGATGCTATGAGTGGTTATCTTTTTATAATACCATATCACCCTCAGCAGTATCAAGCTTTAGAAATGTAAATGGATGTAAAGAAATGATTCCAAAGTTATACCTTTAAAACACTGTGACAATCAAAAAGATTGTTATCTCTCTTTCTCTCTTTCTTTTTTTCATTCATTCATTTTTTTTTTTTTTTGGGTCATGATTTTTAAGAATTTTCACTACTTAGTTTTGCTTTGTGTCATCAGTTATGGTTTGTATAAATTAAATAAGTTGGTTGTTGACTTAGAAAACTCAGGTGAAAAGCATAAAGAGAACAAACAATGAACTTCAGTATTTTAAATCTTTGTACTTGTATCTCACTCTCCTGTGTAGAAATGTGGAGAAAAGTATCAGAACTGAGGCAGATAAGACCAATGTAAGAGCCTCTCCAGTCCTGCGGAATGATTTCACTCCTCTGCCGCCAACTCTCTTACTTATTGCTGAAATTGATCCTTTCAAGGAGTCCAACTATGGTGAGTTTTGATTTATTGATAGAATGTTTTGTAGTTACCATTATAATATTGTTCTACATCATTTTTTTGCTTGTTGCTAACATTGATGATTTAAGGACTCTTAATTTCATGTTACAACTGGCATATCTGCCCAACAATTTTAGCTTTTGGTCTTCCATGCTCTTTCCAAGTATGCGATTCTTTTACCTTTGGAATGGTTTACCTAGAATATTGCTGATGTCCAAATACTCTAATAATATCTTCATTTGCCACTTTTTATTTCCAGAAGCTTTCTGTTACATATTTCAAGCATATCTTGCAGATAGTATTATATGTTCCTGTTTGCACTATCTTGTTGTCACTTTCCCAGAACTCAAGTCCAAACTGAAAGCTGCCAACACTGTGTGTGATAGCAAACTTATGAAGGGAGCCATCCATGGCTTTTTTGGTCTGCCAGGTTAGTTAGTCTCTGATGTTTCCTCGGCATATGGGACTGTGACAAAAGATTGTGACCCTTTGTCCGTTGTTTAAGTCATCGCATTCAACACTTTTTAAATGATATTTTCCTTCTCTTCCTTACAGAAAGTTTTTAATTTATCTAATTTTTATCTTTTGTGAAACTGAATTTCTGTGAGTCAAGATACAAAGAAAAGAAGTTTTATAATCTCTTTGCAGTATTGAAGATGATAACGTAGACAATGGACATAGGCGATGACCTTCTGTCACAGTCTAATATACCAAATATATTCAAATAATCAAATAGAGTAAAATACATATTACATTGCCACTGTGATAATGGCCTAAGTCATACTCAGCACTTTGGAGATATTGAGAAAAAAATTTATACAAGTTACTTGATACGATACGGCATTATGATTCTTTTGAATTAATACATAATTCAATTGGCACATTTCTTTTTTAGATGACATTTAAATGATAGCTGTCATGGTCAGGAATACCGTGAGACATCAGTTGCATTTTGGCATACGTCTGACTTATGCTGTTATTGTAGAGAAATGAGGTGTCCAAGCTGTTATAATACTTTGCTCATATTTTGAATATCAAACCTCTGGGTAAAATTGCAGTATCGCCTCAAGCCAGATTGCACCATCATGACCTGTTAATATGATCGCATCTCTCATTAAATGAGAATGTGATATTGTTCAATTGCAGTTATAGATGTAACTTGTTTTTTTTTTTCTCCATATGAAGGTTGTACCCCTTCGTACTCCTAAATTACACTCAGTTGTTTTCAAGCTGAGAAGGTGTAGGGCTTCTGAGTTAGGGTTAATTTAACTGAAGGAAAGAACTTTTGACAAGTGGACATGCAAAACATTAGCAGTAAACAATCAGATTAGATTTGGATTTTGAGGAAAAAAAGAACTTGATTATATCAGCAGTATTTCGATATCTTTGAAGTTAGACTGTGGACTCTTATTTCTGTTTTGCTTCTTTTTTTGTGGAACTAAAAAAAGTAAGCAGTTAAGGCTATCTTTGTCAATATGTTAGAGGCACTTAGCATAGAAAAAAAAATTAAATTTAACTTAATGGCCATATGTATTTCCACTGCTCATTTTTTGGTTTGCTGAAATCGTGCAAGAAACTGTTATATTGGGCATCATAAGATGGAGCTTTTAGTTTAGTGGATTGAGTAGGGCTCAATTCAAGTGTAATAATGTTATTGAAATGTTGAATGTTTTATATTCAGATACATTTCATCACTTCAGGTCCCTTTGTCCTGCTGTTATATTGGGGATGTCAAACTTTTGATTTTGAGGGGAAAGAGACCTGCTGGTTGACTCCATCTTCTTTGCAATCTTTGGATAATTTTTTTTCTCATTTTTTGTGATAAAAATACTCAAATTTAAATCTTACCAGTAGAATATCACATGGAAAAACAGAGGATGACAATTTCTTTCTCTGTCATGAAAGGAGATTGACATCCCTGTTTTACAATCAATCTGTCATCCATCTCACGAAAGGGTACGTCATTTCATGAGGGTGATGTCAAAGTAACTTTGACAAATAGTTATTGCATTCATTATAGGAGCTTTCATGATTACATATCAGTTTATGAGAATGAGATGAAGCTATTGATTTGCTGCATTGTGAGAATAAAATTCTCACTTTTGCATATGGAAGATGGTCTCACGTTAAAAACAAGTCGAAATGTTACATATTTCCTCTTGTGAGATCAGCAGCAAACCAGTTCTAAGCCAAACAATCTGTCCATGTTCCTTATTATCGCAGGGCTGTTCCAGGAGACTAACATGCGAGCTCGACAACTTATCCAACAGTTCTACAAGAAACATGGTGTTTGCTGACTAGATGTGGATGGCCCGCCAAAGTAAGGGCCATCAGACCCGACTACTGCACCATGGAAAATACCTTGCAGTCATCATTTTATACGTTTCAAATTAACAACATTAGACAGTGATGCATGTTACACTCTGCAGTTTGGTTAACTTTCTAATCAAATGGCTTGTTTTTTTGGCTTTGTGAATTCTGTCGCTAGTATTTATGTTTAAGCAAATTTTATAATGATTTAAATTCTCCAAAGTCAATATCATTGATTAAGATCATATTGTGTTTTCAACAACAATTGGCCATGATGATAAATCTTATTATATCACAATTATATCACAATAGAATTGAAAGCCTGATACGATGCTTAAATAAATTCATGTGATCTTTTAAATTGGATAGTTTTCATGTTTGGCATTTAGTACTGTGTTTTACTTCAGTATATGATCGGTTCTCATACACAAATTGCAAGAGCCCTTGTTGTAAACCAGACAACAGTATTTTACTTACTTAACAGTAATCAAATAGTTTTTTTCATAGTATTGTATTTTCAGAAATCCATCAAAATTTTCACTGATATTGTTTCAAGCTATAACAAAGTCCAGGTGTAAGGTATTTTGTATATTTATTGCATGGTCTGCAAGTGAGATAGATCTAAAGATATGATACAGTACATCTGTATACGTACTAAAAAATCAGAGGACATAACAGTTATTGGACTCTACTGCTTTTGCTGTTGTCCATCACTTGCTTTTGCAGTGAAATAAATCAGCTTGACATACCATGCATGCTGCTCCCTTTTGCAAAGAGCTACACAAGATGTTGTTAAAGTTCTAGTCATGTCATATGGATCTATTGTGCTTTAGGAAATATTTGGGCAATGTTCTCTCTATATATAGATCTGCTCATCTCAAATACTGTAATGAACAGTGGCAGTTTTTTGTTGATAGATGTGTTAGTTGTTTTATTGTCTTAGAACAAGCTCAGTCACTTACAGTTTCTTGCTCATATTTTATCTAACTTACATTATCGTAATCGATTGGCTTTTTTTTTCACAAAGAGTAATCATTTCCTCCCTATGTTGTCATTGAAGGCTCATGTTGTAAAGCATAATTGCAAACATGATGTGTACATCATTGGTTTTTGACAAGATCAAATTTGTTGGGTATGATTAGAATTGATTTATTTGTATTAGCTTTGACTGAGTGGCTGAGAAAGTTGTATATGTATTTTATTTCAAATGTGTATCTTGTCATTAATTGATAATTTAGTACTTGTGAAACAATGGCCAATGATAATATAATCTTCAAGTTTGAATACAGCAGATTTTGAACAAATGAAATTCTCCTTTTACAAATAGAACAAATGCATTAGAGTCATTGAAGTATCAGCATAAATCAAATTCAGTTACATATACAGTTGTACAACCAGTTATGTTCTGTTATGATATTAGTCACTGATATACCAAAGCTTGTTGTTCACAGTTTTATACTTCAGTATTGCCATATCATTCTTGAAGAATAAGCACCATACAGATGAGAAATTTTTCAGTATTTCTGTCATCAACCTAATGAATGCCATCTTATTATGACATGTAATATCATGACAGCTGTCATTTTTTTTTTTCATGAATTTCTTTTTTTTTTTTTTGATGGTAAGGTAGAAAGGTCTGATATGACCCTGTCAAACTTTGTTCTGGTCAAAGTACGTGCATTCGAGTTTTGAAGGTGATTGACTGAGGTATTTAATCCATCTATGTTCAAGTTTTAAAGGCAGTAAAGTGAGATATTAAACCATATATGATGAAGTTTTGAAGGATTAAGTTGAGATACTTCATTTACTATGTTCAAGTTTTAAAGTTGGTGAACTGATGTATTTATAATTTAATTTATTTATATTTAAGTTTTAACGGTAGTAAACTGAGATATTAAATTTATCTATTTCCAAGTTTTAAAGAAGTATGTTGAGGGACAGTATTGTCATTCAATAGAATACCCGAACTCTTACTGTACTTATACATTTAATCACTGGCCTCAGGTGGTGTGTGAGTCTCATAGAAACCAACATGCCAAAGTCTGATGCACGAATGCAGCCCTTTGTTGGACAGTATGATACGCAATGGAACACTCAAATTCAAATTCATTTTTAAACACTTTGCTCTAGAATAGAGTTTAAACATGTCCTCTTGAGATGTGTCTAGCTTGCATCTAAAATGTTATCTCTGATGAAGAGAAAAAATCCTTTGAGTTGACCTCATTTGACTTTTAAGTCTGCTCATTTGAGAAAATCTTTTATGCAGATTTTTTTGTTGTTATTATTTTTGTATCTCTTTTATACTTATTCACTCCATTTATGTTGCAATTTAGTTTGCAGTGTACTGCATAGGGCAATTGAAATAATGAGTTGTTGTATTGGTATGGTTCAATATTGACCTTGGAATTCATAGAGTGCAGTTGGTTTTCTGAGTGGTCAATCAAGAGAACTGCCTTGTCATGAATGAAGGATTGACCCTTTTGTGTTTAAACCGACAGAAACCAATACACCCAAGATTGCCGCATAAGGTTCAGAGCGACAGAAACTGACACTCAGCCCACCATACTGTTACTGTTCAGACCGACAGAAATCGACACAGGAAAAACCTCCTTTTTTTTGTGGGCTGCCATTGATTGATAAAATGGCTTTTGTGATCTAATAACAGAAAGGAAACTCACTGATGAATCAAATGAGATTTCCGCGATATCTAGGGTGTGTTAGCACATCTTTTGAGGCAGCTATAAAGCATGTTATATGGCGCTTTGGTCAGCGGCATGAGACCAATCCTTCAGGCCAAAATCTGATGCATGAATGCACGCCTTTGCTGGACAGTGTGATACACAATGGAACACTCAAATTCAAATTCAAATGAAAAATTTAAACAGAGAATATTAGTGAGTGAACTTACATCAGACTGGCCGTTTGACACCTCTAGAGTTAACTTATATCAAAACCTGTGATATGACATGATAGATTTGGGTGAAATTTGGAGCTTTCATTCTTTCATCATGACAAGGCAGAGAAATCTTTTGTATGCATTCCAGTCATAGTGGTCTTTTTAACAAGTATTTTCCTGCATAAACCCTAACTATATTTCTGCCCTATATCAACACTCCATACCAGATGCCTTCCCAGACCCAAGCTCATAGAAAAAAAAATACAACCATTACGAACAATTCCCTTAATTCTTATTACCCGAAGTGACGACTCAGTTGTCACTCGGTCAGGGCATGGTGGCAAAAGTGACGAGTCGTCACTTAGTCGATGTGCAGCTAGCCTCAAAAATCGATGCTACATGGCCGTAAATGGAACTACTTCAAAACTAAAAAGCTCAACGACGGAAAAAGAAACGAAACTAGCAGGAGTTGCGTAAAAAAGCAGTAGATTTGTCTTTTTTTATATACTACATTGATATATACCCCGATTTTACAAATTTATGAAGGAATTAATTCCGACAAAACCAGAAAATTAATTACGGCTAACAAGAGTTAATACAAGATAGAACAAAGAAGTAAAATCGTTCATCCTGCAAAGTCACAACTGGTAAAACTGAGCATAGAAACAATCTCTCATTTGATTAATTAGCCGGTCAACTAATTTCTTTTGATTTTTTTCATCTAGTCCATAAGTTTTAATAGACCAAACTTTTGATCCTCGGTGCTTCATTTTTCAAATAGCTGTGTTGACTCTAAAGATTAAAAAAATGTTTGTTTTTGTCACTTAGTTGTATTTCTGATACTTTAGCCTGACTTGTTTATGGTTACTGCAAATTGCATATGCTACAAATTTTGAATTGTGCACTTTGGAAGACAAAAAAGAAAAAGTATGTTTTGGTAAATATAATATAGAGATCTCTTAATTGTGACTATATTTGGAAAGTCAGTTTTTTTTTTCACCAAATAGAGAGTGGAATATTTTCTTCCTTTTTCAGGGAGATAGGGTAAGATTTTAATAGTTTGTGCATGAAAGAATGTAAGATTTTTTTTACATGTATGCGACATAGTGATCAGGTTGTTTTTATCTGCACGCTTTATTATGCTATTCACGATAAAGATCGTTGTGTAGATTTATAATGATTTACTTGAGATATAATTCACATCTGTTATTTGTTTATTTGTTTGATGATTTGTTTAGGGTGCTGCACCTGTTGATGATTTTTTTATGATTAACTGCCATATTGCACTAAGTTCATAAGCTTTATATTTTTAAGCTGCAGTATACAAGTAACTTTGTGCCAATTTTTGTGTTCTGAGAAATCCAGTGTTATTAACAATAACGAAAGTCAGATACTTTGCTTTTGTTGTATGATGTCTGTTGTCATTCTTGTTGGTACTTTGAAACAATTTTACTTCTGATAAATTTCCATCATGTCTCAATATCATATTTATGCATGGTTATTTCATGATTAGACATTAAATTTCTAGCGTGTTCCTCGTTCATCGAGTCCAAGTCTTACATTTTGTATCTTTCACCCTGGCAATTTCATTCACTCACAATCGCATAATAAAAACTGAATCATGGATGAGATGGAGGTGAGTAGAATAATTTATAAATAAATAGACATCAGAATTTCTCAGTTCTTTTCACGCATTCACTTTAGGTTTTAAATATTTTCACTTTATGTCATAACATTTTTGATAGTTGGAAGTCAGAAAAATGTTTAAATAGGGGAGTTAGTAATCAATAGCAGATCTTTCCATCGCATGCCATGAAAAAAAAAATGTGAGTTATTTTTCATGATGAGACTAGAGTAAGGAGAACTGTACATCTTGCTTATTGTATATGTTGTAACATAACTGCTTGCTTTAAAGCACAGCATAGGTTTTATTTGTCTTTTTGTTGTATATGTTTCCTGGAAGTTAATGGACTTATCTGTTTAAGGAAAATAATTGTTTGTAAAGAATTACACAAATTCTTGAAATAAGCGCTAAATAATTGAACTTAATGAAAAAATTGTTCTTTACTTGTCAGACTTTCATTTTTTGTCTTCTTTTTCAATTTTGAAATCTTGCACCTTCCTGTCAAATGGTTGTTTTGTTGTGGTGTTCTTATTTGAACTTCTGAAATTTACAAAGTTTTCTGCATGAAATTATAATGGGACTTCCATCATTAATTTTTGACTCTGATGAGAATGAGAAACAAATCAGCATTAAAATATGGGAGATGGTGACTTGCAATTCATCATGTTGACAGTGGTCGAGGTTTCATTTATAAAGGTGAAGTTGTATAGTGACCTGGAATTCATTAAATCCCTGATGACTGTGACTTAAAATTCATTTTGTTGGTATTGCATTTACAAAGGTTGACTCGTATAGTGACCTAGAATTTATTAGGTCTCTACTGATGTAGGTCATGCATTTGGTATTAGTAGATGGGGTTAGTGACTTAAAAACCAGGTAATGATAGGCAGCATTGAAAACTACAGTTAGTTACCCAAAGCACATTGAGTCACAACTCAGATATGTAATGGAAATCAATATTAGTAGTTGGAGTCAGTGATCCAAAACTCATCAGCCAATAAATGTCAAAGCAAGAATAGATTATGAGATAAGTACATTTAAAAATATAGTATTAGCAAAGGAAATTGATAAATAAAAAATCCAGTAGTCTGTATTATAGTATCAGCGGATGGAGTGGCTCAAAACCCATGAGCTTATACATCTAATTATATGTCACTGCAAAAATAAGTCTTGATATATGTTTTGAATAGTTGGAATTCGTGACTCAAAACATACCAGTCCAGGTGAGTCACTGCAAGTATATGTCAAGGTATTTCACAGTATTAGTGTAATTTATTTTATTATAAAAATCTTTATTATAGAGTTATTGCCTCAAAATGGAGCAATCCCATTTAAACTATTTGCAAGAACAGGCCTTGTTATTTAATTAGTACATGTATAAACAGATGGACATAGTAACTAGAACTCCATCAGCTTTGATAGGCCAGTGCAAAAAATAGGCCATGGTACATAGCAGAAGCAGATGGTATTAGTGACTTATACGCATCGCTGTATGATGAATCATGGTATATTGTAATACTGCAGATGGAGCCAGTGACCCATTATCTCCTATAGGTCACTGCAAGAATGATCTTACCATAATATAGTACTAGAAGATGACTCAAAATCGATTGCCCCAGGTAGATCATAATCTTATTGGCAGCATGATGAAATCAGACATGTCAAGACAGCAAATTTTATAGGAGAGCAATAAAAAGAAATCTGAGACAAATTTTGTCTTAAATGTGAACTAATATAATTGATGATTTTTTTCTTACCCCACACTTGCCTGAAGAAGGGCCTCTAAGTATGTTTAATTTTAGTTAACTTTGCTCTTGAAATAAATTTGGGTAAATGAAAAAAATGTCCAATTTTGATGCATCATGCTGGCAACCATATATCGCATATGAAACCTTTGGATTACGCAATTTGTGGCACTAATACTCCCCACCGCATGTGCTTCAGTCAGTCAACATTCTTGCCTCTGGTGGCCTTAACACTCCCCAACTGGTTGTGCGATTATGTATGTCTAGCTAGCTTTATTGTACCTGATATGCTTTCCTGTCTTTGATCACTACGGACACTCAGAGTGCTTCTGCTTCTTGCTTATATCCATACATATGGAACATTTTTCTTACTGAGTCTGTCTTAAAGTTTTCAATACCTTGTTCTACTTCCCATTGTTTAGTCCAAAGAATGGATAAGCAAAGGATAGCCAGGTCATTCATTGTGTTGATACATTTTTCATCAACCAATCTGTAGTTTTCACTTTTGTATTTACAGATATTTGCTTTAACATCTGATATTTGTTGGAAGACAGAATATACTAAAATGATGTTTCCAGTTGTGGTATGTCAGTAAAGGGCACAGGAATGATGGGCAGTAACACTGAATTAATGATAGTGGGCATGTAAATAGAATCAAAGAACCAAAGCAAAAAAACTCCAATTTACTTCACTGTTCACTATAAGTCCATCAGTCTTTACCTTAGCATGATGTGCCAAACATACTGTATAGGCTTATATGTATGTTTTCTTATATTTTAGGCAAACACTTGATCATGAACTCACATTACATTGAAATTTTCAGTCAGAGACTTTGCTGCTTGTACACGTCTACTGCATTTCCTCTTTAATTTTCAGATTTTCTTCAACTTCATGGTTAAATTTCTGTCTTCTTAGTGTAGAAATATTCAGCGACAATCAAGACCCACTGCTTTGGTGTACTTTCTGCTCGCTGGCACTGTTCTTTGATTCAGATTGTCGTATGTGACAGAAGTTTGCCTTATGACTAAGTAGCTTGAAACACTTGATAAGCAATGCCTTTAGAGTGTTCTTAGTTTTTGAACAAAGTTACCAACTTTTGTTTATGTATGACAAAGGATCATAACAACATGCTGTCATTTTTAATTTTCTGCTGCTTGAACTAAACATTAAATACTACCTCTTCTGCTGTTTGTTTCATTTTTTCAGACTGTTCCCTTATATCTGTGTCATTTGACCTCATACATTAAGTGACCATACAATGCTTATTTTGAATGATTTCATTTGAATCACTGTGTTAGAGACAGTTTATAGAAAAGGTCCTCAATTCTGTAATATCACTTTGATTCTTAATGAAACAAAGTGAAATTGATCAAAGTGATAAACAGAAATTCAGCGTCTGTTCCTTTCCAACATTGGCCTTCTCAATAGAAGCAGACGGCTAGTCAAAACTTCATAAAAATACGATGAGCGTTGTTAACAGTTTTCTCAGGTTTTAGTAAATCCAGTCATTGATGATTGGTAACTGTACACAGTGTTAAATATTCTTGGGGCCTACAATGATTGACAAATTGTGATGAGAGAAAAGTGACTTGGTCATTGATTTGTTATGACATGTAATAGTGTCGCAACGATATGGAGCCGTTGATCATGCCTTGGTGTGTTTTCTATAAACATGTATGCCCTGTATTGATGTTGCTTATACATCTCTGCCTAAGCTGCATAGCTACTGCTTGACAAGTGATAATGTGCTCACTTGCTTGCCTTCATTGTTCCGCACTTGTTTCTGCCGTCAAGTTAATCAAGTGTCTTCATTTTTCATTCGTGATACATTATAATATCACTCATCATCATCTTTGTTCCCATGACAAATGTCATTGGAGTGCCATGCAAGAAGCTGCGGTCAAAGGACCTTCATTGGTCTTAGTCTTTTGCTGTTCGCAATAATATAATGACAGCCTGACAGATCTATCGCTTGACACTGTTAACCCATGCTTTGCTCATGTGTCCCTTCTATCTGCATTTGCATACCACTCTTTTCTGGAATATGACCGAATACAAGGAGTCATGGCTGTTGACATGCCCAGCCATGTTAAATTGTAGCTCCTCACAACATAAAAAGGATGTTCTCATTTGTCAGTGTCATTAGATCTTTTATTTATTGCTTGAGTGCTCCCTGTCTGTGCATATTAAGCTTTTGTAGTATTTGCTCCAGTGTGTATAATCATGATGTTGATTGCAATTATATATGTCTTGCAGCCAGTCAGAATGAATTGTAAGTCGCAGGGCTCAAATGGAGAAATTACGGGGTTGAAAGTGAAGAGGTGTTGTGATACTGATGTCTTATATTTCAGATATTAAAACAACATTCATCTCTAAATAAGAAGATATTGCTCTTAAGGACAGATTATAAGTATATCAGGATGTTGTGACATAAATATATAGATCTATGTGCTAAACTGTTCATTTTTACCAGTTCTTCTCCTGATTTCAGCTGCTTCTACTGTGTCTCTTCAATTTGCAGATTCAGTATCTCTGACCACAGTCAGTCTAGTTCAGAACTATTTTCATTGCATGAAAGAGTGTGAATCAAGGTTTATCATGATAGACGTAACTCAGTTTGGTGGAAAATTGACATACAACTCATGTTCCCTGGCGACACGACATATTGTGCTGTATACATATTTAAAACAAAGGAGATTGTGTATGGGCTGTGTAACACGCTTTACATTTGATTGATTAGGTGTAGATTTTACAATGTATTAGAACAATCGTTTCCACAGTTCATTTTACACATAGGATTCTTGAAAAGATGGATTTCATTTAGGCTGCAAACTTTACCTGAATTGCAGTTTATTCACTGTAATTTTGAATTTGTCAGTAGGATCTGTGAATGTGACGGATAGTTGATATAAAAGCTTAAGCAGAGAAATCTTTGTAGCTTTGCATACATCTAGCTCTCAGTTCTTGATAGCTCTGAAAGTAGTCATTTTTTGCATTGTCCTTTTTGTAGTGGAAATCTAACAGATCTTATATATATCATCAGTGCTGTATGATAATGGTGCTGGTTGTTTTCAGCATTTTGGAGATATTGATAAAAAACTGCTCTCAGCACAAGTTATTTGGTGAGTGGTCACATTATGATTCTATTGAATTAATATACATGTGCCATAGTTCATATTTGACTAAGCACAAATCTGGAAATCCCCGGCAGAGTGTTTGTACCCTTCTCTAAAAATAGAAAACTCATATATGTGTGTTGTTTCCGCCACAAAATCCCACAATAATAGAATACAATAATCTGGGAAAAATCCGATGCTGGAAGTACATCATTAAATTATTAACACTACTCACTACTAATGTTATTTGGAGGGCATCTAGGTTCAATAAGCTCACAGCGAAGAGTCTTAGTCATACATTTCCTACCCAGGGTCAAATTGAAAAGTGAAGCAAACTTGTGAATAGTTTGGAGTGTTTGTCCCCCTGCTAAAAATAGATGCAGGGATTTCCAGCTTTTCGCTTGGTCCGAACACATCAATTGTCTTGGCACATGTCTTTTTAAATGACATTATCTGATAGCTCCTACGCTGAGAAATGTCAGGAGACATCAGTTACATTTTGGTATAAATGTTACTCATGACATTATGTACAGCACCAATGATATTATCAGTTTCATACCTGGCTTTGCAAAGGATAAAGGTTTAAAGAGCTTTATCAGCTGAGAATCAATCTGTCCTACATTTTTAGTTTATGGTAATTACGACATCCCGTTAGTATTGAAATGAAGTGCTATATGCCTGATTTTACAATGTGATTGCTTCTATTTATGTGTGTGTGTGTATGTATGTATGTATGTATATAATTATTTGATTATCTCAGAATCAAGTAGGTATGGGAAAACTCAGCATTATGATATCATAAATATTTGATCATCTTAGAGTCAAGACGATGCAATGAAAATGATACATTTGATTATATCAGAGTTCTCTTTACACCTTTCAACCTCCTGTGGATGATTACTATATCAGAGTCAAGAAGATGCAATGAAAACTATACCGTTATCTCATAATCAAGAGGATCCAGTGAAGAGAATACATTTAATTATCTTTGGGCCAAGAAGATGTATAGAGGACTCACCGTTATGACAACAAGAACATTTGATTAGTTCAACATCATGCAAATGTAGACAAGATCCAGCATCATGATAGATGTAACTGAGTCAAGAAGGTGCAGATAACACTCATCGTTATAGGACCATGACTACTTGACTTGATCATCTCAGAGTCAAGCAAGTAAAGACTTACCATTATAGTACTGAGGCAGGGGAAGTAAACCAACCAAGAGACAAGGAGTTTGTTTATTGCAGGGTTCTGCTCTTTTCTGCCTGCAGCATTTGTTTTATACCTGATATGTTCACAGGATTGAGACGTGCTGAAGATAGCATTTCACATAGCAACAAATATTTTTGTTGATTTTCTGCAATCCTGCAACGATGTCACAATGCATGCACATGTGTATGGAAAGAAGTCAGTATTGCTGTGACCTGAATGCTAAATTTGGCAATGTGTTGTTCTAAGTTTATAACCCTTAAATCATTCAGTTGTCACTGTTATAAACAGTATGGCAATATATGTATTGGACTATATCAGGAAATAGTCAGCATGTATGTAACAAATATATATCATATTGAGAACATTATTTAGTTTCCATAACAATGTAACAGTGCTACAGTACTTCCTGGGTATTTACTTTGTATAATAGGTTTCATTTTGTGTTGATAATTAAATCCAATCCCATTTCTGGATATATTTGGCAATTATCATGTATTGCGGGATTCATATAGCGTTATATTACTTGGATAAGTAACTTTTAATTATTTAACTTGTACTTGTAAGTGGCAGATGTCAGCCTATGCGGAATAAGAACTGGCCTTTAGCATATACAAGTATCCATCTTCTCTTGATTGAGTTCAGCAATTTTGTAACGAGTGAAAATTATTTACACCTTTATTTATTGATATTACTAACATGCTATTTGAAAAGAAAGTGTTTGAATAGAAGCATTCAAAGAACACTGTTCATAAGAGGTTTTGTTTCAAAAACAAAAAAAAAAAAAGAAAGAAAGAAGAAGAAAAAAGTGGATGTCATTTCTTATTTCAGTGTTAATTTTAAGTGCATGGTTAAGTGCACAGAGTTTTATCTGTACATTATGGTACTTTTTTGGATTAAAGCTTCTTCTGTGTTGTGTGAGACATTATTTGCTGATTGCACTATGTTCCAAGATGCTAGCTGTGTTGTGCCTCATCCTCTGTATTGAGCTTTATGTATGGATTATTTAGTAGCGTGATTTAATGACAAACAAACAAACACTCAAAAATAAGATGAACAAAATAAAAATAGAATTAAAAAAAGGTTTTAAAGAAAAAGGCAAAGTGAAAAAAAAAAAACAATAAAAAAGGACTGCAAGTGTTAAAGCAAATCCATGTACATGTATATGTATCAATTGATTTCATTTGCTAGTTCTTGTATTGTAATGTAAATAGAGTGATTTTGTGTTCCCCTTGCCCTTTTGTTGCAGAGTGAACCAATACTCCTTAATCATTAAGAAAAAACAATGATAACAATACATAATATATTGATAACTATAGGGGATTGTTTTTGACCAGCCCTATTACTTCACTTTGTCAGACACAGCGGGTATTAAGCAAGCATTGTGAGGGAGAAAAAAAAAAAATCATGTTTCTTCTTGTCATTTGAAAGATTAATCACAATAAAGTTGCTAAAATGATTATGATAAGAAGAAAACAGTGTGCTTGCAGCATGAATTTTTCTGAATTTATCCAGTTGTATGTTTCAAGCAAAGATCACAAAAGCATTTTTTTGCCCCTCTTTACAGTGCTGGTTCAATACCCTTTGTGTCTGGCAAAGGGAAGTAATAGAGCTGGCCAAAAACAAATCCCCATTATAAATGCAGGCACCTTTTTTTTTTTTTTAAATGTGTATTATTTTTTAAAATATTTACATATATTCTGTCTTATAGGAAGTTTTTTTTTTAGCTCTGTTTTTTACATCTATAGTTGTCTTTTAAGGTGGTCGGCTTATGGTCTAGATATATTTAGTAATATTAGATCTATAACTTAAATACACTGCATTGCTTTCTTTTATGAATTGACATGTGACAATATTATACTTATTACTATTAAGATCGCCATCAGAATGTCTTTAACACAATTGAACTAACTAATTGAATTAATCGATCACCAACCTCATTCTGTTCTTTTTATAGCCATAGATAAAATCAAAATGTCATACTGTCCAAAGATATCGTTTATTTCCCTTAAGATCACATAAAATATATTGAGGTGAGATTGTTAATCATTATTGTAAGTCAAGCCACTGTTGGGTCAGAAATGCAGTTCATTAACTCGTAGAATGCAAAAGATCAAACCACTAACTATATGCACTCCTCACATTATGAAACTGTCTGTTTAGACGACTAATTATTTAAATAGTAAAGAATGATTGGATGCAGGGTGTTCTTGGGCAACATGGATGATATTTATCCAGAATAGTGATAAGGGTTAAGGGGATACGACATGTATCTTGATGACATGACATCCAAATAGTGAAAATGATAGTTGAAAATTTCCATTTAAGTGACATGTCACCCACCTAGAACCTGCCTCATAACATACTGCCTCATAATATATTTATTTGATAAAAACGACAGGGAAAATACATTGCAAAAAAAAAAAAAAATATATATACCTAAATCCCATCTCAGAGCTTGGGATATTGGGCAAACAGGCCTATTAGATTGCAAAGCGCTTAGAGGCTGTACTATACGGGGCTAGTGCTATACAGATGCTCCCTATTACTGTTATTATTATGAGAAAGAGAGAGGAAGACAGACAGTCAAAAAGAGGGAATGGGGTAAGAAGGAAAGATAAGAATTTCAGAAAAGGAAGGATGTGAAGAACTTGCTAGTTTAGACCAAGTTCTCCCTTCACAGGTCTGTAACTGTGTAAACTTCATCTTCAGTTGAAGGCTACTTAAATAGGCGCACATGATAAAAGTCTTTCTTTTTGTTCCAGAAACAAATGTATTCCACAGACCCGAAGAAGCATAATCGTTAATGTAAAAAAAAGACTGTTATGATATAACAAAGCTAGGCAAAGCGGGCTGGGAGGATAGAGAAATCTATATCAGTTAGTATTGATAATTTATTTGTGTATTGTATTCTATATACACGCAGCTCAGAATTCTGATCTTGAATTATTTTCATATAATATTGTGTGGAAAATCCACGTATAAGTTAAAAATAATTAGGTCACTGATCACTTATATGGATGGATCACACTGGTTATTTGTAATTGTTTGCCTAGTATTTTAATGAAAGCTTTGTATCAGCTTGTCGGTTTTCACAGTATCGCACACTAATTTATTCACTTAAAGTATTGCAACTATTATATTATAATTATTGTCGGTATGGATGTTAAATGTACATCAGTATCTGTTGTCAGTTTTATTTTTTGAATATACTTGCAATAAACACTATTCTAAGTAGGCAAATTCTAATGTTATTTAGCTGTTATTTGTTATTTGTGGTTACCTTTCTTTCTTTTTTTTCTTTCTTTCTTTTTCTTTCTTTCTTTCTTTCACTTTGTTTCTTTCTTTCTATCCTTTTTCATACATTTCCTTTCTTTTCTTCTTTCCTTCTTTCTATCTTTGACAGGCTGAGGAAATGTGGGAGCATCTTAAAAAGTCATAATAGAATAAACCACTAAGATGAGGGGCAGGTTCGGAAATAGTAATTTTTAGAAATATTTCTTTTTCATTTTTATTATTATTATTATTGGTAGGGACTCTTGCGGCCATGTGGCCACAATTGAGGCTATAAAATGGCCTCATAATTTGATTAAAACACAGGCATGTAACTCTGTTGACTTGTGAACACCGCACCGCACACCTTTTTTAGTAACGTCATGAGCTGAAAATGCACACCTGGCCCAAACCCAAACAAACTTTCCACAGGCCGCAATAGTCACTCCGTATTTTTTAAAACCATGGCTAACTGTTATAGCGCACAATATCCATACTCGCCATGAAGCAAAAGCACCACATTGGCGTAATGTATCAAAGTGGCGACTCCTCATGAGTGTAAATAAAAACGTATTCTTCCCACAGTTCAACGGCGCCGGAAGGATTATGTATGCACAGCGGTCAAATTGACACCCAATCAAACTTTGATAACTCCTCTATCAAATGACCACCGATTCAGTCCATTACAATGCTTTAGAACTGAATAATGTAATGATTATGGCGTATTGTTTTTGAATTACCTTGTATAAAAGTAAGAACATATTTCTGAGGGGTGGGGCCCAAGGGAGACGCAGTGGCTCTGTGGTTTGGCGTCTGCTCACGGAGAAACGGGCCGGGATCGACTCGCGGGTCCTGCATCGGGGGATGGAAGGACACGAAGATCGAAAAC
>JBCEWB010104482.1:0-12020 GCA_039654565.1 Peronia peronii | reverse complement strand
AAAAGAGTTCAAAGGGAATTCCCCCCCCCCCCCCCCCCCCCCACCCTTCTGTTTCCTTAATTCATTCACTTTTCGCAGCAGATAAGGATATAACTTGCCAGAAAGTTGAAGCGGAAAATCAATCAGAATTTAATGTCCCTACAATTATTTATAATGTCGTGCACGTAGACCCAGACTCTATACTATAAACATGCTCGCAATGGGTTTTGCTAACGATCTTAGGTGTATGCCCGTGCTTTCATCAAAATAATTATCATCTGAAACATCATCTAAAAACGGGATAAACCAGAAACTTAAATCTTTTTATGAGCAACAAAAGGAAGTCTCCATGAATTACTTCTGAACCATTATGTTAGATTTGTCATCTTTAATAATATATTGTTGTTCGTCTGTCGTAACGATGAGGACCATCTTGTCATCTTCTTCTAGGGGGTTTGGGGTCTCTTGGTCTGTGGATGTGTAGGTGGTTGGTCAGGCCGATGTTAGCTCGACAGGTTCGCTGACAATGTGGGCAGGGGATGGTGGCAGCAACTGGGGATCTGTTGGCGTTTTCCTTCTTGGCTTGTCGGCGTTGCTCATTGAGGGTGTCAGACTGGACCTGGCATTTCTCTCTCTCTCTCTCTCTCTCTCTATATATATATATATGTGTGTGTGTGTGTGTACTATAAATCTGCAACAAAACCTATAAAGGGCTTATGGGCTCAAAAACTACTGAATGAATCCATCTGAAATTTGACACACTGAATTCTTGCATAGAGATTTGTGTTTCATATATATGTAAACATTTACATTCTTGTATTCGCAAGAAAGCCACAAATGGGAAAGAATATGTTCGTGTCATATTTTGTTTTCACAGTCAGTAAAACACATGTACCAGAAATGCCAGTCAACATGACCAACAATGCACTGTTGACTTTGGTCAGTTGCAGACTAGTATGATGTAATTTTTAACTTATTTTCCCTAGATTTTGAGTTGAGATCATAACTTACATGACATATTTCATGTGATCTGCTTCAGAGAAAAATATTCACATATATCATGTATCTCCTTACATGTATTGTTCATATAGCCTATATGTAATTTTACGGTTAAAATATTGTTATTTGTATACTACCAAGGCTGGCTTTCTTATGCCAATGAATAGATCTTACATGAATTTTGACTTAATCACATGCTGTAAAACTACATAGTGTATTCTGTTAAAAAAAAAAAGATTCCATTAATAAATGATAAACACAGAAAATGATTTAAGTTGCAATAAAAACACTAACAGTCGCTTTGTTCTACTGAATATTGTAAGATTTAAGGAATAAAGTCACATCAGAACAATTATGATGGTCTGATAATTTATTATCAACTAGATTATGCATTAACGCCAGCATCATGTTTGAGAAGTACAGGGAATATTAAAGTATGAGATGCGACATGATGAAATCAGGCTCTCGTCAAATTTTGAGCATATGGGATTATTGGTATCACCATGAAGGTTATTCATTTTCCTTTGTGTGTGTGAAATTTTTTTTGCTCTACTATAAGCTGAATTCGAGATATTGGCAATTAATGATGATGGAGGTGACCTGTTGCTTTAGTTGAAATTAGTGAGAACGTGGTTGATCACTTTTGTTAATCCTTATTAATCCTTCTTAGGCCATGCCACAAAAGTACAATTTTTGGGCTTTTACTCAATCTATTTCAAGAAGTCTAACTCTGAAATGCATTTTTAGATTGATATAGATGGGCTCTGTATAGACAAAAAAGACTGCGTAAAAAATTGATTCTCTGATGAAAAACACGAGATTTTTTTTTGTCGTCTCAGTTTGATGAGTGCCTGATTTCATTGTGTCACATCTCATATTATTTCTGTTCATGATCAAAGAAAGTTAAGTTCACTTTTTGTCCACTTCCATACCTCAATAATGCTAAATAAAACAAAACTGACAAATTCTTCAGCACACACATTTTTAATTTGATTGATTAACTCAACAAAATGATACAAAACTGAAATGATGGATACTGTATATATTATCACAGAATCGCTCATATTGAACTTCTACATGTAAGTCCATTATAATCTGTTTCTGGTCATCAGCAATGGAACCAACTGCCCCATGCTCTAAAATACTTTTTACATGAAACAGAATGAATAACATGAAACAGAATAATGTGTACTGCTTTTTGATTATTTTTTTTTTAAAAAGCAGAATGGCACCCCAATGTCAATGAATCAAGAAGTTAGGGACAGTTATGATTTCAAGATTAAAATAACTAAGCTGTCAACTGATTCACAGGGCAAGAGACTGAGTTATAATATGGAGAAAAGGGATACAATTATGAAAAAAAAAATCTGGTACTTGATGAAAAAAAAATGACATCTACTCTACTTTGAATTTAGTAAAGTATTTTAAAAAATAAAATTCTAAGCAGTGTTCTGATTGGATTTATATCTTCTGATCACAATTGTAATTGTAGGCTCCAAGAACATTAACTGAAACACCAGAAAACAGCACTTATAGGTGAACCTTAATACACGTAGATTATCTTGTATTTTACAAAAGAAAATAACAACGTGATGTATCTTGACACTGATGCTCAAAATATCACAATCACATTCTTACTTCTCTTTTTCAACTATTGGTGGAATGTGAGTAAGTGATGATGACTTGAAAAAAAAAGAAACTGACTGCATGGGAATGTGACAGAGGGCACCTGTGCCATTGTGATGGAGTATGCGCATTGTGAATATAAATTTTCTAAGTACATGTATATCGTCATGACTGAAACTGCCGTACATGATGGAGACACACCTGCATTTCCATAGGAATGAAGAAAGACAATTGCCTTATGTATACTGGCATATAATACTCCATGATAAGCCATGATACTGGGCAATCTTCTATAAAGACTAGCTACTATTCCTATCATTAGTATCATTCACGTAACTCACTCTACTAGGACAATCAAACCTATGGTGAAAACAGAAAATTGATGAATGAAACAGTTTCCTTCATTCAAATGATTGATTCTTCAAGACAAAAGTAAGTGATAAATTTGGCAGGTGTCTTACCTATCAGAAACAAATTTCTAATATTCAGTATCTGAAGACATTCAAACCATAAGTATTTAATAATCTTCCATACAGAGCAGTCTACAGTATTCAATACCTCAAAATAATCAAGCTGATACACGAATGGTGTAAGATAATTTTCTGATGGCAACGATTTTCATCATTCAAACAATTTATATTCTAAGATAATCAAGTAAACAGATCTAGCACTAGTGGAGTCGCATATTTGCAACAATTTTTCAAAATATTTATGCTCAATGTCATGCTAATACATGTATTATCAGTACTGTCACTGGCAGAAAACTCAGGTCAGAAGAATTTCAAGTGTTTGTTAGCTATTTCAAGACATTAGTACAGTGCTATTGGATAACAGAAGAGGGAGTACTTTCTGGCATTCACTGCATTCAGTGATTCAAGACAGTTAAGCTAATGGTATTAGATAATCTTCTGTAGGAAGCAGTTTTCCTTTATTGATGCAGTCTTTCAGCCATTCAGGTGACACCACACGGCATTTGATGTCCTTGATGAGGTCATTCAGCTCCTGGTGACAAATACAACTTCAAGTTAATCACAGCAATTCAAGCTGGCAATCACCAATAGTGGAAAGTACTGTTTGTATTAAAAAGGAAGTTTCTTCTCCTCACTGTCATACCACAACGGCCCAAGTCTGTTTAGCTGTTTTGAAAAAATGGACGAAAGCTATTTCATGCAAGGGGGCTTAATATATCACGTACAAATGTTTATGTGGCAGAAGACACAGAAGCATTCAAGTAACAAAACAAAGTAATGATTGCTAATAAGGTTACTTGTGTAGTGGTGATTTTGGCTAGCATCATAGCTCAAAAGCTCCAAAAAATGACTCAAGTAATTGTGAAAAGACCATGACAATTTGCTATGTATAATCATTTGTAACCATGAGGAGTAATGAAGTAATTTAAACTGAGGCTGATACACGCTCTCTAAATCTTGAACATTTAGATCTAATTCTTTCATTCTGCTGGGCATTTAAACTGGTTGACAACTAGTGTCTGTTTTGTGAACACACATGCTATGGGAAAGAATAATTATTTAATTCTCGCATAAGTACTTATGGCCTTGTAAATATCCAAACTTATCCTACAATAATTGAGATTATGCATTTTTTTAAACAATGAAAGTCAGCAAAATCATGACAATACTAACAGTGACAAAATCAGGATTATGAACCAAGTGTTTCAATTTTCTGGGAACATATATTCATATTTAAAACTCACTCTTCCAAATCCACACTGAGTGAAACCCTTTCCAGTTCCCAAAACTTTAACTAACAAGTTAATGATAGTATTTTCTATTCTTTTATCAAATGGCAGTGAATATCGTGTACATGACAATAAATCTGAAGATGATGTGAGTCCCATGCTTTTAAATATTAAAAGACTTTGGATTAATGACCATGAACTTTATTATTACTGATTGCAAAATGAAACTTGTGCTCACCAATTGGCTTGTGCTCTTGTCGACAACAACATGGGTAACAGCATGGTTGATTCGCTTCTCAACATCTCCATCATAGGTGCAGAAAGTTAAGGATGAATATTATGGAAAAATACAATTTTTGATACACCATATTTTTCTGAGATTTTCTTGACAGATTTTGCATCCAAGCATTCCATATGCAATGTGTCTATAGTTATGGTGAATTCTCTAGATTTCAGAGACCTAAACTATAGTTTCATCAAATAATCAACTCAGTTACTATGTTTGGTGATTTGGATTTCCAAATTTTGCTTGATGATTTATCAAAATATATTGATTGTATGCACACAATTACAATTGATCTTTCCACACAAAGAGTTTTGATTTTGATAAAGATTCTAATGAAATTAATCTGACCAACTTTTTCCAAATCCTAATAAAGCACCATCATATCCCAATAATGCATTACCATTTACTAGTACGTCAAAATTAAGCGGAAGTTCATACAAAGAAATACTACAGCTAACATAAATTGTACTATTAGAAAACAAAACAAAAAACACAACAAAAAGAAACACACACACATACACCCATATACACAAAATGAAACAAACAATTTTTAATGGCACAAAATCATATTATGAGCAGAGAGTGCATTAACTTCTATGTACCATTGAGAAATAGATCTAAAATATATCTTTGAAGTTTAACATAAACAGTGGATCACAGACGAGACATCTACAGGAAGTTTTATTACAATGGATTTCTCTCTTCCATTAAGAGCAAGACCTAAAACTTAAAATTATTTTTAAAAAATGAAACAGCATTTTCAAGGATATGCAATCAGGTATCGCTTCATGAATTTCAGATCATCATTAGGAATGTTGTGGAAGAAAACTGCTATGCCAGAGAAGAGCATGGGAAGTTTCTGCATAGAGTAGGCTTCATCTTGTGCTGAGATGCTTGGGCTTGAAGAGAAACTGGTTGATGATTGTGACAATGAAGCTTTGGATGAAGACGCTCTTGCTGCAGGAATATGACCATTTCCTTTGGGCACTGGGGGAAAAAAAGTGATAATTCTTCTTTAAAATGTTATTAGGTACCACAAGTCACTTTTTCAAATGCTTCAGGAGTTGTTTCTAAATGTTGCGCCAGATAGTACTCTCCAAATCATGAATTTTGGTGCTTATTTCATGAAAATCGATCAACAAATAAAAAAGTTTGAATTTTCTAAATACTTACCGACTTATAATTTCGCACAATGAGGAAATTGAGAATGTGAATATTTTTGGCCTTTATAACTGCTTTTTGATAAGAACAACATATAAAAACTTGTGCAATTCTTGATCACATGTATACAATAAACACACACACAAAAAAACCCTCACTGATAACCAATAAAAAGTAAAGACACAACAAGGTTCCACATTTTGAATAAAAATCAAAATCAGCATAATTTTCTCTTACATATTGAACCAGAGAGCATGTTGGAATGCTCATGAAATAAACATTTATCTTTCAATCTCTTTGTAATCTCTATGATATTATTTTTATAGCCTGGAAAAGTACTTGAGATTTTTTTCAAGAGTCTCAGTCTTGTAGTTATTAAATGATAAGGCATCAAATTTGGCAAAATATCAAATTTCACATGTCAGCAGAAAAATATTGAAAAAACACTTTTTACTTTTTTTTAAAGATACAAAGCTAAAACTTCACACTTTTATGTATTTTGACATGCCAAATTCAAATATAACATTCAATTTTCAATACCGGTACCTATACATTTAACCCTTTTGCACTTGGAACTCCCCGCAGGGGATGGCCCTCTTGCCACAAAAGGCCCTAAATTTCTGACTGAAATTGATTGAAATCTCGCCATAAATAGCATCACCAGCTGTGACAGGTCATGACCTGTGGTGTCATCAAGAAGTTGATTTAACCCTATTTCAGTGAGAAATTTAAGGCTTTCCATTGTGATAGGGTTGTCTAATACTAGTAATAGGTGTCATGAACTTTTCCAGGTGCTAAAGGGTCAAAACCCAAAGTGAGTGAAATCTATACCATAGATCTGCAAGAAAATCCATAAAAGGCTTATGGACTTAAAAAGTACATGTACTGAATGTACCCATATGAAACGTGGCACAAAACATTGTTGCATAACAATCTGTGTTTACATAAAACAAAAAAAAAAGTGTTATTCTAAAAAGGCGATAATAATTCAATAGTAAATTCGCCAAAGTGTTTGATCTGGATTGTATGTTTGATAAAATAACACATTCAAAACACCAAATGTGTTTCCATTGAATAACATTCAGTTTAATCATCCAAAATCCCAACATCGAGGTACGCATGCTGATTGAGAATACCAGTTGTACCGTATGCACATAATTTATTTTCATTTGCGCTAATAGCAAAATATGAAGATTTAGATCTATACCAATCATTGCATCATTTTCCAAAATGTCTGAAAAAGTCCAATGAAACCCCAACAAGTTTATTTGAATAATCTGAACATGAAAGATATGAATCTCCACAGTTTTAAACATTACTTACTATATCTAGATCTAGGTCTACTCTAGATCTAGTCATTTCAGGGTCCGTCATCTTGAATTTTTATGATCGCTACCCACCTCAATATATATAAATTCATAAGTAAAATTAGTAAAAGAGATATTCTTATTATTGCAAAATAATTGGAACTTAGTGTACAGTTTTATAGAAAAGTCAATTTCACAGATATTTTTATCAAATAAAATAAACCTGATGGCTCAAATCCCCAATCGTACTCCGCCATTCTAATCAGCAAAACCCTCCCTCAGGAATGAAGAACAGATCCGTTGCCTGAATTAATATTGTGAAACATAGAATTGTTTATCATCTTAACAATAAAAAGGGAAAAAATAATCTAAACACAAGCACTATCCATTATGGTTTTTAATCGTTTAAAATTCATCTCATCCATGGTGAGTCCAGGTTTCGATGTTTGATCAGGAGGGAGATCGACCATGGGCGTGACTTTCATGGCTTCGCTGATTGGGCAAAAATGTTTTGAGGAGATGATTTCTCTTTGCAAATCCGGTCACAAAAGGACAATTATATTTATTCACAATGTTCTTTTCTAGAAGAGAAATGGATACTCTTTCCATACATGGATGGAAAAATGGAAACTGTCGAACCAAAGGGTCTGTGTTTATATTCACAGTTTTCCCCCTCCCTCTTTTCTTGATGATAACGTCTTGT
Organism: Peronia peronii; assembly: GCA_039654565.1. Taxonomy (NCBI): domain Eukaryota; kingdom Metazoa; phylum Mollusca; class Gastropoda; order Systellommatophora; family Onchidiidae; genus Peronia; species Peronia peronii. The sequence goes on along the minus strand of JBCEWB010104482.1, from coordinate 4,260 downwards.
AACTCCACATTTCCCAGTATCAAAGTAAAGCTGAGGTATTCCCCTTTCCAATGATATGACCTTTGATGCCCCTGGAAGCTGCTCGGTCAGCAGAAAATGAAATAAAACGAGGGGGTCCGTAAAACAAAGAATGAAAATTGCCGGCTCAGCGCTAGATCGTGCTGCATGACCTGAATGTTTACCACATGCTATCAGCACAGATCAGGTATTTTAAATATTAAAACTTATACTTCTATAAAAAAAGAAAAAGACTCCATCTCGACAACAGTTTCATTTCAAACGTGCCAATCTGTGAGCAGATATCGCTATGGAAAGACAGCAACGTTTTGCAGTCTGCTCCACAGCTCGGCACTTTTCCACCACTTGTGAGCAAGCGCGCTTATGATACCCAATGTTATCCTTCCTGAAAATCAAACTTTTTAATTGATTTTCATTTATAAAGTAAAAAGAGGAGGTGAAAAAAACAAATGATGGGCTAAAGTGAAGAAAATTTTACGAGTCATTTTCATTTCTATAAGAAAGATATTTCACGTCAGATGACAAGTTATCTCACATCTCTATTGGTCCTGCATCCTTTTACATTGACAAACTTCTGCTAGAGTCTATCTCTATGACTTAATTTGTTTCCACTGCACTTGATTTTAGTCATAGGTTGGTATACCTTTTGCTGGAGGGTTAGGTGTTGCGCCATATTTCCTCTTGTTGGCTTGCTTGCGTGGAAAATAATATCTAATTGTATTCAGGAAATCACTGACTCAAAACCAGTATGTTTTTCATTACACACATATTATGCAAGAAATAAGTAATGAAAACTTGTGTGATGTAGGCTAGTATCATGATTTCTACCGTTATTTAATCCTATTAGCAAACAAATCTCAATTTCAAAGTTGGCCTATACCATACATAAAATTAATCTTAATGTGGGATGAAAGCAAGGATACATATATGTTGGAATTCCCTTTGAGGCCAAGTGCTTCTTAATTAGTCGCTCTGTGCCATACCAGTTGAAGCCGGGGGTGTCATGCCCAATACGAGGAAGGTGTACACTTGCTGAAATACAGCAGTAAACAGATCTATATTTGTATCCATTCATCAAGAATGACTTCGGAAATAATTTGATCTCTGTCTCTCATTTCATTCTGGAAATAAGAAATTATTAAAGAAAAAATGACTGATCCTGTCAGCAAATATTCATTTAAAAAAATATACAAAACTATTTTTTATGGTGATGTAATTCTAAAGGGTAAAAAGTCAAGCCACAAAATGAATAATTTCTTTTTCACTATTTCAAAGACACACAAAGAGGCTATATAAAAAAAATAATATACAGCATATAGTAAAACTTCCCTAACTATCATTGCTATCACATGAAATGATGACAACTTCTGAAATCTCTTTTCATTTTATTTCGCCATTCTATGATTCACAAAATGATCAAATTACATCATACAACATGATCTTGTTATTCACCATTTTTCTGCTTAGCCACTTTGTGAACTTTCTGTAGCCCATGGTTTAGTGCTGCCAATTTAATTCCAGATAATCTGTTGCTTCGTTTGTCTCTTGTCTGGGCCACTATCAGAGCCAGCTGAAATACATCAGAAATACTGATGACAAATTTCTAAGAAGAAAACTTTTCTCCTTTCAATGATTATGATTATCTAATCATGCATAATGCTCTGAGAAACTCATTAGATTGTGAAAACGTTCAATTTCCAGATAAATGCACAATTCAAAAGAATCATGTTTACCATGCATTTTTGGGTCCAGAGGGGGCATTCTCTGATTTAATATGAATATTTGAAATACTGAAGAGTATTCTAAGTGTTAAAGAACATTTTATTCAAAGGTTTTCTTTTATTTAACCGCTATTCATGTCATAATCTGATGGATTTCTCAAGATCACTACACATGTTTCAGTGAGATTCTGTTCGAGAATTTACTTGTTTTTTTCCTATTAATTTTGCACTTTCACAAGTTTTCATGCTGAGGAGTTTCAGTAATATGACAATATGAAGTCATCAATGTGTCATCCCATCATTTCACTGGAACTTTTCCATTCTTATGAATTTTAAAAAAAAAGAAAAGAACTAGGCAGAATGGCAAAGAACAACATGACGCTCATTAAAAGTTATACTGACTCTGAAAAAAAATGTAAAAAAAATCACTTTCCACAAAAAGTTAGACTTACAAAATCTCTTCCTTCCTCTCTGCTCTCAATGTCATCCACTGGAAACAAGTGGCAGTCACCCAAGGCTAAATCTGAAAGTGAGACCAATGGTTGATACAGTGCTTACATAGTGAGCTCAAATATCATTATTAGTCCACAACTCTGTCTAGATTCTATCTAGAGCTTTTGGGACACAACCAACAAATAGTATCATTACAGCATATTTTAGATAATTGGATCTGGCAGAGCCAGGCAGATTTCAGTTTGAAGTTTTCCTTCTTCACCAGTCAAGGCTTATAAGTGCTATCTGCATGAAGGATCTACAAAATTTGGTGTGCTCAAGCAGTCACTTATGTAAGCAATAACCACAATGGTCATTCCTTGATCTTGATGAGACCACATAAGATAATCATCAAAAACCTAAAACATTCAGATCAAAGACAATGTAAAACAAATATTCTGAGCTTATCTATTTTTTCATAATTATGACAGGCTGTGGATTCTGTTTCCAAACAAAATAATCTGCAGTGAATAAAGATCACAATGCTTTCATGAAACAACATCATTTAAATTTTTGCTGCAGTGATCGCTATGGGAAACAAATTCTGCTGAAATTTATCATCTACAATCTGTACCTGATGGTGTCTAATGAAAATTTTCAAATGAGCAAAACAAAAAAAGTTAATTTCTGCACAAAGTCTGAGCTGACATTGAATCTTACCTTTCATATTTCCAGCAAGTTGGTATTGTGTCTCTGGTTCCTGTGATCTTGCTGACACTGCCGAGAAGAGGCCACCACGCCCCCAATTACCAGAGTCATCTGTGTCAAAATTAGGACTAATTCTCCATGGTGTTTAAGTGACATAACATAGTGTAATAACATACATTACTAACACTTTGATTTTGCTCTTTATGCTCTTCGGTAGAAAAAGTAAAGATTACATATATGAAGTATATGACTGGTTCTGCATAGCTTCTCTGTTCTAAGGAACATAAGCTTATTGTGACAAAAGATCTTTAACATTTTGACTCTCTAAAAATTGCACAATGCATGTCATATTCCTTACATCTGCCAGAGGGTTGTTTTATATGTAGGCCTATCTATGAGAGAGACTATAGTATCTCGAGAAATACACTTTGTTCCAATCAAACACATACCTAAATTACCAAATCTTATCCATAGGGCAACACACTACAGCAGATTGAAATAAATCTTTCAGGTATTAAAAGTAAAACTATAACAATAATAATAAAATAATAATAATACAAATTCATAGGGAGTATTTATGTAAAGCTTAAACCCATTGACTACAGGCTCTCAGTGCTTTATAATCAATTAATTTTTAAAGGTATGGATATGTATTAAGAAAATGGCCACCTGCACAATGCACAATGATGTTATCATCTGTCCCTGCATCCACTGGATGTGTAACATCTCCAATCACGTATTTGATAGCCAGTTTCTTATGTGCTTTTCTCTGACCAGCTTCATCATCAGTTTCATCTTCACTGTTATCGTCATCCAATTTGAGAGACTCTTCATCTTCCTCCTCCTCCTCGTCTTCTTCTTCTCCCTCACTGTTCAACACCACAGCTGAGGAGGTGTAGTTGTTGGCTTTCCACATCACCTCTCTGAAGTCATGGTTCAAGAAAAACATGTCATGGTTTGTCAAGGCTTTTCAATACCACAGAAATAAAAAACAATGAAAGATAAATTTGATAAGACTACAACGCCAAAGCAGCTCTGTTAAAATATAGCCAGACAATTGCAAGAACACATGAGAATATTGAGAAGAACAAATTCTTCATTTGGTGTTTATGTTAAAATATCTTATAAGATATTAAAAGAACACATGGAAATGTTTAGATGAAAAACATTCTTCATCCAGCATTTCATATTAAAATGTCTCAAACATGAACACATAAAAAAAAAAAAAAAAAGAACACATAAGAATATTGAAATGAAATATTCTTCATCATGAGATCAGCTATTTTAACTCTAGACCTGCGAGTGGCCCTAGAGAAGGGGCGCCGCTCGCTGTGTGCGGCTGGCGTCCTAATGTTACAGCACTCTCCTCGCTGAGCGGCGC
>JBCEWB010104472.1:0-12021 GCA_039654565.1 Peronia peronii | reverse complement strand
TTTTTACCCCTCCTTTGAGCCCCCCCCCCCCCCCTTTATCCGATGGTTTTGGTGGAGTTTCCCCCTAAGAGCCTCCACCCCCCTCAAAGCCAATACTAACGTGCTGATCTCACGTTCAATTATTCTATTCCAATAGCGGTGATAATAGATACGATTGTGATACTTTGTTTGCGGAATAGGGTATGTATACGCTCAGCCAGCGTGATGTCCTCATGAAGGATGCGGCCGATGGTTTCTCTAATTCGATTAATCTGAGAGTGGAATTCTTGTCTACTCGCTGAAGCGGCCTCAAGGAGCGAGGCTCTTTCATCCTGAAGGTAACGCAGACGCTCGGCGATACGGCGTTTAGTGAACTCGTCAATACCTCCACGGGTCTGCTTCATCTAACTTACGTTTCTCCATTTTGATATGCTCATCTAGTTCTGTGAGTTTGGCAAGGTTGTTGATGAGTTCACCACGGATACCCTGCAGGGCCCGGTCGAAACCTCGGAGTTCACGTAGATTGATAGGGGAGTCTCCGTAGGTTCCAAAAATCTCATTGATACCATCCTCGGTCAGACTTGTTTCCATCTTGCGAATGGAATCCGAGGCTTCATTTACAGTCTGTCCCAGGTCCTTGAACCCAGGAAGTTCAACAGTACTGCTCGCAATAACTGCCTCTCCCAACTCCTTATTGGCAGTTTGAAGGACTGCAACAGCCTGAGACGATAAATGTGATTTTCCCCTGGTCCAGTCTGAAAACCCCAGCTCTTCTCGAACTGCATTGCCCCCAACCGGGCTTACCTCCTATAGTGGTAAACGAAATGGGCTGCTTTGTCCTTACATTTGTAAGATTGATGTCGGGGTAAGCTTTTAATCGTAAGAGCCCATCAACAAATTCAAATTTTGTTGTGTCTCGACCCAGAGAAGGGGTTAGGCCTTGTTCAGCCAGTTCATTGTAATAATGATCCACCGTTGTCTGGAGTAGTTCCTGACGTGGTAATACTGACGTAATGGCTGCTCCTTGTTGTGTATCTTGTTCTGGAAATAATGGTAGGTTCGTGTCAACGTCCACATCGTCGTCTTTTGGATCTACGTCGTCATGATTAAAAGCAGTATTATTAAACTCATAGTCCACCATGTTATCATATTAAAGATTGATACCCAAGTTAAAATGAAAGTTTATCAGTATGGATTCGAATGTATTCGGACGAAAAATTAACCCTTAAATACGTCTGAGAGAACCTTTAGGAGTTAAAGGTGTGGTCAGTCGATCATTGTAACGAACAATCCTAGCACAATCGATCAGAACCAACAATTTCTCGTACGGTTTCCAAACCTTGGCGCCAATGAGGTTACTGTCCCTGGGACCGCTAGACTTGCTTTCACCATCTCTCTGACATCTAGTGACGTTAACCGAAGAGTGGTTAATAACCTCGGTCGTGCTTTGGTAAAGAAAACCACGATCAAAATCAGCGGCAATGAGGTGATGTCTATTGATGACAGCGATGTTTATTACTGCTACGTGGACCTTTGGAAAACAACCCAAGAGAGAGATAATGCCCGCTATCAGTCATTGACACAACCAAAAATAGGAATATCACCAGCATCCGGCTCAGGGCTGAGGATAAAGATGAATCTGTGCGTGAAGACAAAGCAGTTGCAGATGCCTATGGTAACCGGTACTGCATCCCTCTCGACTTTGAGTTGCTCGAAAGTCATATGCCATTCTATTAGTCGGCCCTGGGAGACCGACTCGAATACAAGCTAACCTTCAACGATTACAGCCGCGTACTCTACGCCGCAGGTGATACTGACGCTAGCTACAACATCGAGAACATTTCACTCGAGTATGACATGGTCACTCAGCCCGAGCTCGCCCGGATGATCCGTAACCAGTATGCCGGCCGTTTGGCAACGACCGCGTCCTCCGACACCGCAAAATCACCCTCGACAAGAGTGACACTTTGTGGAACAACAACCTCAACATACCCGCTCGCAGTATGAAAGGCATTTTGATGCTGTTCGAGGACCCAACCACGCCCTTCGGACGGAATACCAATAACTTCTAGAACTCTAAAATAACCAAGGTGGAGATAACCATCGAGGGTGTACCCCATCAGCAGTAGGATGAGGCAAGGAAGTACTTTGCAGCCGGCTGTAAGCGTCATCCCGAGGTGGCCATGGTCGCGAAAGACCTAGAGCTGTCATACGTGAACATCGGAAATTTCTTCTTAAGCCAATTCGCCCTTTGGCTACTCCTCAGACAACGATCAGCTGCATGGTAGTGGTCGACGTATTGAGAATGCCAGTGAAGGAGTTACTATCCAGATCATGAAAAAAGCAGAATCGGCCGGCATATTAAACATTTATCTCTACGTTATTATGGATGCGGAACTCAACATCGAAGATGGTCGATTTGTCTCAGCAGTCTCTTTCCAAGAGATCCTCATTCGGCTATTATCTGTGGAATGACAAGATGTGGGAAAACTGCATTCATACTTAAACTTTTAGAAAGTCCCTATCGTGGTGTTTTTTCAGCACATTGTTATCTTATGCCCCATTATACAATACAATCGAACGTATCAGGAATATCAATGGGTGTGGACTGATTCCCAGGTTTATATTGTAGATCCAGGTGAAAGGCTCCAAGATTACTTCTCTGCCTTATATCAGATATTCCAGAGCTCGCCAACTCTATACATTATCGACGACTGCAGTGCTAGCAAGGCACTTACAAAAAAGCAAGACATGCTATCTAAACTGCCTTTCTCAGGCCGCCATGCGGACCAATCTGTGTGGATACCTAACCCAGAAATATAACTCGGTTCTGAAGGATCTCCGCGAGCAGACGTGCTGGGTCGCCCTTTTTCACTGTAAGGATAGAGACAGCTTCGAGGAATGCCTTCATGAAAACGGCATTGTTCCTCCAGAAGAGCGGGCCATAGTAAGGGAACCGCTAAAAAAAAAAAACAGCAACATGCTAAGCTGGTATTGAAGAATGATCCTCCAGCTACTTATAAGATACTTACTTGCTGAGTAATTACTACGCAAATGTTAAGCAGTGTTAACCAATATTAAAGAATGATTATAACATAATAGTATACTCACCATGTGGGAATTATTTTTGATAAATTGTAGTCTGTTGCAAATAATTACACTTTTTGTGATCGTATGGGCCACATACCAATAATTATATTAGAGTTCGGAGAATTTTATTTCATATCACGCGTTGTATAACAACATATATGCAGATAGACGAGATACTAGACTGGGTATTGAAAGATGAAACTGTCCAAGCCAAACAGCCATTGAATAACCCTCAGCCTAAAGTTAATTCTCATCGGAATAGACTTTCTGCCCTGGCAGCAGGAGGTCTCACTAAACAATACCTTGGGAAGGAATTAACCGCAGACCAAATTGATTCGTTAAGCGAAGGCAAAGTCGAGAAGCTCTACGCCCGATATGATGCAAGATTAGGTGTCGTCATGACAAAAACGCTAGGACAGACTGCTTTACAGTTTTACTCAGCAGCCATGAGTATGTTTCTTCCCATTCCCCCTGTAAAATGTCCTGCACTAGTAAGCGATCTTGAGGTTGACCGAACATTTGTCGAACATGCACACTACGTGTGAGCTCTATCACCGCTGTGGTATGTTTCTAGCACCGATAACAGCTGCTCTAACGGCAGCTAAGTACTGTCAATTTAGACATCAGTGTCCTCATTTTATATACGATGATGGGGCAACAACCACAAATACTGGAAGCGATAGCACCATCGGAGGTGACAGCATCTTCGGATGGTCCGGAAACGAAAACCCTAAGAAAGTTGCAGCCGGCCGTGCTGGCGCCATAGCCAAAAAGGCTAAACAAAAGAGACTATTTGAAGAGGTTAAAGTAACTAAAGAATCACTTTGTGTTGATAAGCAATCTACCCCCCAACAAGATAAACAAAATGATGATCAACAATCTACCCCACAGTATAGAAACTGGTTACCTTGGGTCATAACTGGTCTTGCTGGTGCATTTATTATATATCAGCAGTTTCCAGGTCCAACAGTACAATGTAGTAGTGTTACAAAGCAGGTACCCCCAACTCCTTCACCCCACATCAATCAATTAAAGACGTGTGACCCTTTTCATAAGCAATAATGTAGCATGACGACTGATGGAAAAACTCTTGCAAACGATTTATATCACAGCGCTGTTGTAACTGGTTTAGCAATTGGGAAATCAAAGCTGACCAAAATGGTTTTTGGGGGTGCTTCTCTCAAGCTAGACCCCACCCCACGTCATATTGGGATCTTGGTTTTGACGTAGGTCTCGCGATGGAGACTAAAGAAACGTTAATTAAACAAGGTATAATACCACCAAATATAGGAAAATAATTTTGATGGCATCTGTAGCACTATTAGTAAACGCTCTGGCATTCAGCGGCAGCAACTATCTCTTCTCTATGTTAGGGAGATCTGGAACTGATGAGGAACGTAAACGTCATGATAAGGCAGTCGAGGGGCTACAAGCTGCTCAGGCAAAATGGTCCCGGCAGCGAACTGAGCGTCTTGACTGGATCAACGAAGAGCTTCGGCGACAAGGTCACGCGGTTCACACATTTAACGACGTCGATACGGCAATTCACGAGTATGCGAAAGTTTCTGGTGTCTCATTAAATCATTCGACACCCGAGCCAAAACTCTCAGATTTTTGCATGCGTAGCAACGCACAAAAGGACCGTGAAATCACTTTTATAGTATTAGGGATGGCCGTGACAGGGTTGGTACCTTACAAGCTCGTTAAGTGATAGACAACAAAAAATTTTGCGGTAAATATTTTTTCAAACTATTAAAGACATATTTGAAAAGTTGGAATAAATAAATTATGCGTCGTTTAGCGAATATATACTACAGTTCTCAAGGTTACTGGAAAGGTTTTGCGGCCATCAACAAACTAGCGGTCGCAGCGAAAGTTATTGAAAATGAGGCCAAGAATTTTTTGAAGAAACAAGCTATATGGCAGATTTATTTATTAGCTCCACTACACATTCCAAGACCGAGCTTTGATATTGTTGTACCAAACGAAGTTCATCAGGCTGACCTGCTGACACCTATAGGTACGCCTTCACCGTGGTCGATGTCGCCAGTCCGTTCATAGCCGCTGAGCCTCTGACCACGAAAGAATCCAAAGAAGTTGCCGATGCTTTGTATCACTTTTACAAACGTGGCCCAATGAAGCGGCCCAAACTGCTCCAAATTGATCCTGGGCGTGAATTTATAGGCTCAGTCAATCAGTTGCTCGAAAAGCATGGGGTTTCTGTCAGACGACATCATGTGGACATCCACAGGGACCAAGACCGTAGTGCATTTCAACAAGACCCTGGCCGAGAGATTATTCGGACACCAATAATAATATGCCCAAGAGATGCGACTCCCTCTCGGCGAACGGTTCACAGAGTGGGTGAAGCGGCTACCCGCTGTGGTTGCGGCGTTGAATGGAGACGTGACCAGGCTGACTGGTAAGAAGCCCAAGGATGCCATCAAGGCTAAGACATTATCTCGCAGCACACCATCTTCAATAGTTCCTGGCTGTCCTGTTGGCCTTAACGAGCGAAAACTCCCCTCAGGTGTTGGCGTTCGCTATCCATACCAACCCGGTGAGCTGGAGGGCAGACTGATCCTGTATGGTCCCTAGACGTGTATCGAGTCGGACGCTCGGTGACCAAGCCTGACAAGCCCGTGCTCTACTATCTGCTATCGGACAAGGGACCTAAACGAGGATTTGTCCGTGAAGAGCTTCTTGTGGTGCCATCTGACACTCAACTTCCGCCAGATGGAATCCCACAGCGTCGCTAGCTCTTTGTGTCCATAGGCTAGAGTGATCACCCCATTTTCTGCTACCCAGTGCTTAGAGTCAAGCGGTGATAATGACACCTTATTCAAGTGCCGTCGGTAAATACGATGTTTTTCTGACCGCAGAACATTCATACCATGATGGAATATCTAATTTTCGAAGACAGCTTCTATGTGCTGAGCGTATCTTATATATTTTTTACCGACAGCCTTGCTAATGCCCTTACTTTTTAAAAATGTTACTACCACTCGATTCTAGCATAGAATACATTTTTTAGCGTAAGCTCACGTATCCAGCTATAAGACATCCGGCACACTCGTCTTTCATTTTACCTAATACTTTTTTATTTGTTACGCTATTCAAAGGATGGTCTTTGGGATAATCAGACGTGTCATGGAGATCTGCATATTCAGCCATATCTTTGTAAACGTCTTCTGTCTTTATTTCCAGAAGTAGGCTGTCCGTGTCAGTGTAAAGATGACATTTTTTCCGTACTGAGATTTCATTTGGTTATAGTAAAAGTCATACATCTAGAAAGATCTAGGATACACATCCCAACGTAGACTGGACGGTTGAGAACCAAACTTTTTTTGTGCATTTGGATAACTATAAGGTCATCATCAGATATATTGCGCCATGCAAAGGCTGGGCTGGCGACCAAACGTTGTAATCTATCTTCTTCATTTGCTCGAACTAGTTTAACATCAACCCGCTTACGAAGGTTCTCCATTGTTTTACCAAAGACTGAGTTGTTCATCAGCTTATACAGGTCCTTCTCAAAGTCGCTGGTGGTTTTTGTCCGAAGTTCTGTATTCATTCGGATGTAGGGCTCCATCCATAGGCTTTGGTTGAATACCAGAGCTTTATGTATTTTTTTTTTTTAGGAGCATACCTAGAGATAGGTACAGCCGTAGGTTGCGGTCGTGTTTTACATAGTGTTCCTTGTTGCGGAGGTTAGGTACCAGTTTTTCAGCCTCGACAGGTGTCCCCTCACCGCCAAGGAGATTGTGTTGATACTCTAACATCCACTCTTTTTGGACCACCATGCGCTCTGGAGATAACGGGTAAGTGTTGTGCTTTCTATGCAGCTCTTCTGGGTACTCCATATCCACGATATAGCCCTATGGACTGTCTGCCGGATGATCTGCGATGGCAAACTTATCACAGTCTTCCACCCACAGGAAACCTGTTGGTAATGGCTAGTTCATGGCCCATCCATACAGATTGTTGGCGTCAAGGTATAGGATATAACTGTTGGGCTTTTCTTGGTCATATACCTCAACAAGTGGATTGTTAGCCTTAGCATAACGCTTCGAGACCATAGAGATATCTCTGCGCATTCCCTTCTCGATGAACAGGTGCTGGTCATAGTCTGTTAATAGCTCGAGTTCTATGTCCGTCTTTTTCAGTAGTGCATCCCATGAAGAGTCCCGGACCAGTATAATAGTGTGCGGGGTCAAGCTCGTATTGTCTTAAGCAGGTTTTTCGAAATGTCTCGAAGACATCTGCTAGCAGGAGAACATCAGTACGATTGTAGAGATCGTGGTGGTCTCCCAGGGTCTTGCAACCAAAGGTTTCCCAGATCTTTTCGGCATGAGCGTAATCTACCTCATTGATGTGCTCATCTCAGAGCTTGCTGTAGAGGTCTTCCTTCTTAGGGAGCTTAGGCTCGTTGAACTGCTTCCAAGAATCCATATATTCGTATGGGTATATCTTTTTGCATCAAAAGATCTCGTTTCTGTTGGTTTGGTTCATTCTGGGCTGTTATTTTGAAAGTCTCTGGAGGATTGGTTGACACTAGTCTGTTGAGAGATGCTAGCAGGAACTGCACACTGTCGATGAAACGGAGCTGTCCCAAAGAGAAGGAGATGTACTTCTCAGTGTTATTGGGGATGCAGGTAATGCGTCCGTCCACCTTGCTTATGGCCTGTATTATGAGATGGGAGTCATAACCGCGCAAGTTGTGGAAGACCATGGGAATTACGGTTGTTTTAGGATTTAACCGCAGCTTCAGGTAGCATTCCTTGTGTGAGTCGCTCCTCTGTACTTCCCTGTGATGTGGCACCGAAAACAGAATCTCCATTAAAGGCCTTTTTAACAGACATAACAGTTGGTGGCACTGATGTAGGCCTGCCTGTCCTTTTGTGTCATCTTTAACCTGGTCTTTCGATTGGCCAAACCCCAATAGACCTTATCCTCCTCTTTCTGTAGGGTTTTCAGGAAATGCTCTGCTGCATTTGGACCCCGGTATTCGACTGGTGGCATTGCTTTTCCATCACATCTCACCACGATGAAGCAGTAACTGCAAACCTCATGTTGTTGTGTTGTTCGTGTATTGCTTTTTTCGGGACCGTCAACCTTAGTGGTGAGAACCTCAAAGTCAGCATAAATGATGTAAAGGGCTGGCAGTTGTTTGTTGTAATTTTGGAAGATTAGCTTGTTTTCGCCCTCTTTCAACATCTCCGAATAGCAGTTTTTCCAGTTCCACGGCATTCTGGTTTGTGAGCTTTCAACAGGTCCTCCCTGGAGTATCGATGCAGACAGCATTCACAGAAGAAGTATTTTCCTTCCCGGTGTTTGCTCTGATCGTAAAAAAGACGACTGGGGTCTTTGATCCACGTATAGTGAAATTTATCTTCGTCTTCGATTCACGTTAGATTAGTCCTAGGTATGTTTTCAGGTTGTTTGCTAATATGATAAATAATGACTCCTTTGTCCAATCCGAATACATTTATGGCTAAATTGTTTAACTTTTCCATTTAAGGAATTTGAGAAATAGGTGTAAAAACATCAATCCCTTTAAAATTGAGCCCGGAATATTGTGTGGGCTTGTCCATGTTCTTTACCGCGAGGAACAGAGAAGAACGAAGTATCCACCTTAAGCAGTGGTCATCCTCGTTTTTCACGTTCACGATTGCCTTCTTATTCCTTACAGCCGCTGGAAGTGGAATGTAGGAGCCACCTCTCTGCGGTTAGTATCTAGCGATGTTCACCCAAAGAGTTTCTACCTGATCGACGATCCACCCTGATCCTCTCTGAGTCCACTTCTCAAGACTTTCTTGGATCTGGGGGAAAACTTGATTAAGTGCCTCTCCCATCTCACTCTTTTGTAGGAGGACCTTTTGTGTATGACGGAAGATAGGGGATGTGAAATCTTTAGTTCTATCAGGACCGATTTTTCGGAGCTGAACCTTGAGAGCCAGCTAAACTTATCACCATCGAGCTCTTTGATTTCTTCTTTGAGCTTTTCTTCAATTTTAGGATGCACTTCTACGAGGAAGGTCCTAGGATCAGCGCTGTATGGATTCTTTTTATGTACATCCATCTGCCAGCCTCTGAGGAAATTACCGATTACCCATGGTGTCTGTGTAAAGACTAATTTGTCAGTCTCTTTCTCGACAAACACATCTAGTAGTTCTTACTGGTACTCCTCCATAGTTCTCATGGGTTTGACGCGAGGAATTGGGTCAAATTCTTCTTCAAAAGTTTTTCCCTTCAAAGTTTTCTTTTTATGTGGTGGAGGAATAGGTAGATATTTCCCAGGTTGTAAAGGCTTTTGCAAGTGCTTCTTGACTACATCAGGAATGGGCTCGTCCATGGTATTTTCTTGCATGTTTGAAAACGTTGTATTCATTATACTTATTAGTATACATAATAAAAGCCCATTTCTCTAAATAGGTATTCGAACTAAAATAAGCTGAGCTAATACCAAATTGAATTGTATTTTGGATTTTTTCTCCAAAGTTATATGCCGTTAGTTAATTCTATCTCCCCCACATGCCTGACATACATCTATGTTGCTCTGAACCCCTTTACCACAGGACCTGCACGATATTGGGATTTTTTTGCCTTTACGAATTTTAGCACGGTGAAATTTACAATACTTTTGACACCAGCTTTTTCCGCAGTTCTCTAACTCACCCTTTTTGAACCAAGCGCACTTATTATATCCTTTCGTGTTTGGCAATATGTATACCTCAGGTATGTCTATTGAAATTTATTTGTTTAATATAAAGTTGACAGCAGGCAACAATCTTGATCCAATAAAGTTAACCTGTAAAATACGCGTTTGGAGCTCCCCACAAAAAGTGAGCCAAATTCACTGTACCCCCTCGGTATTTTTGACCTCTGGCAATGGAAGGTTCGTACAGGATGTTGGTCTTGGGCTACCATATCTCCTCCGGTGGTGCTCTCTCTTGCTGGGCATGACATAAGAGGCTTAATATGGAGTGTACCTCCTCAGGGTTTTTGGCCCCTGTTATATACTACTAGTGGGATGAAATGTTATCAAATTTTTTCTAATAGTACAGGGAGAAATTTACATTTTAAGTATAATAGAAAAAATATGTAAAATCAGACTTTTAGGTTTTATGAATATGTTGTCGTTCTCGCGTTGGATGTTGGTGAGTAAGGTCGGACAGATGAGGAAACGAAAAATACACAAACAGATCAGATGTTTCCACAAGGTGGATGTTGAAAAGAAAGAAACACACACAGAACGAGAAGAATAACTATCACAGCATAGGAAAATATTTCCGTGAGGAGACAGCTAGAAGTAATGAACAAGGAGGTAATGGTCAGACAAAATGGCGGCACTCGAGCTGTGTCATTGTGTTAGCTAGGAAGGGGGCGGATCCTCGACGGAGAGAATGGTGAGATTGACTGGCCAGACTTGAGATTAGATGAGCACAGAGAACTATAAACGTAAACAGATACAGCCTCTCACAATGGAACAAACACATCTCAAGCTCGGATATATTTTCCAGATTGCACATAATAATATTTCATATGGATCAAGATCTATATCTTTGACTTATCCTCAGTGACCTAAATAGGCTGAATTGACTTTCTGGTTTATCATGTAAGGTCATGGGGGTTTTCCCAACATAATGTAATCAAACATGTTTGTGACGCTAATTTGTGACGTCACACTAGTAAATTTAGCTCAAATACAACAGCTGCCATACAAAGTTTATTGTAATTTTTTTTTCTGCCATGGCCTGTCGCACTACCTTGACAAAGGTTTTTGATTAACATATAGTTTTGTACAATTTGATATACTACATACATGTCCTTTCATGCTGTCTTTCCAATTCTGAAACAATTATTGTGACATTTTCTATCTACACTGTAATTATGGAATTGTCTTTGCTAACTGAAGCTCTGCCTCACTCTGTCTTTCCTCCCCATACATTTTGGGCACATTTTCAAGACATTTTTCACTGTTTTACCTGTCCCCAGCATGACGAAGAATTGTGGAGATACAACAGTCATACGGGCTGGCCTGGAGCGCCCACCACTGGATTGCTGAGGGGATCATTTATCTCGGGTTTGTTCACAATATACAGTTACTTCTCTTTTTTCTCTGTAAATTGTTAGAGCACCAGAATTATTTGTTCCATTAGTTCCTAGAAAAAATAACCAATTGAACCTAGATACTCTCCAAACAAAATCAGGTATCCCACAGTACATCAACTGTCCTGTTTCCCGCAAGACCCTTCAGTATCGGCAAGCGAACTCCTCCACTATCTCCCGATCACAGCAGGCTCCAAAGTTGGTCAAGACTGGGACCCTATTCCCATTTGCCAACCGTAATTCCCCGTTCTGGATCTCGGCCCTGACGTCCTCCGTGGTGTCCAACAACGCCACATTCTTCTTCAATGTGCCCAAATTTCCTTCAGCCGCCATCACAACGGCTCCGGCTGCTTTCTTCGCCCCAGCCTCTGCTGCCCTCTCCTTCAACGGGCAATTCTTGATCACATGCCTTGGTCTCCTGCATCTGAAACACATCGGCTGGCTTTGACTTCCTGCCTTACATTCAATAGCCCGATGTCCTGGTTTCTTGCACTTAAAACAGACGTTGGGTTCCCCTTTATCTCCTCCCTGGTCTATACTTAACGCGGCTGGTGGTTAGTATTGGGATTCGAGGCCTGTCCGATTTCTGGGCACCGGGAACTTGTTAGCTGCCCCAGCCATCTCCTCCGCCGTCTTTAAGCTCCTTTCTCTCAAATGTGTGGCAAGATCTTCAGGACTCGCATCCATAAATTGTTCCCGCACAAACAAGTCACGCACGCCTTCGTAACTCTTTTCGGTCTTCACCAGCTCCATCCATCTCTCGAGGTATGTCCTGATCCTGACCACGAACATTGATGGACTTTCTCCTTCCTCAGGCTTGCAGCTTCTGAACTTGACTCT
>JBCEWB010104461.1:0-12021 GCA_039654565.1 Peronia peronii | reverse complement strand
GAAGTCGGCTACGGCGCGACTTCAAAAAAGCACTGTCCATTGGCACTGCACTGCCATGATCAGACCAAGCACCAAAGGGAGCAGAAGGCGGACGGCGGGCGAAAGGCTAAAATACAAAAACCAAAGTCCAACATGCACGGAAAATACATGTGACGGTTCTCCCGATATGGCACAGCCCCCCCGGGGGCACGCCGAAAGGGACCGAAACATCAAAATGAAATGGAAAGGAATGGAATGGAATGACAATTGTTCTTGGATCTCGTGGTGATGCGGTAACAAACATCAGTAAATGTTTTATTTTTTTGCAAGGGGGTACAAACACTCCGCCGGGGATTTCCAGGGTTTTGCTTGCTCGAATATGAACTATTATAATAAAGAGAAGAATGACAATCGACACCTGTGCTTATCAAAGTTTGACTGATTCAATATTCACCAAAGAAACGGACTGCATACAAAAAAGCCAGCTCGTCACAAAATATGTCTCATGTTATGAAAACGGTGAGCCCCCAAATTTGAAATCTGAGACTGTTCTGCATTAACATTTAGAAAAGATTTTGCTTCTAATTCAGTATGGACAAGAAACTCCAGATATGTAATTTGAATAAAGTGCGTCGTGTTTAGTCCAAAAAGGGAAGGTGTTATTATAAAGAGAAAATCACATGGGGAGAAAATTCGTAATAAAATGACAATTTGCATTGCTTTAATTATTTGCAAGTGATAAAACTAGATGAAATGAAATTCTACTGTTATTTCTAACAAAAAATACACGAAGCTCACAGCATTTACTTAGATAACTACTAACACTTCGCAAACTACTCCATTTCAATACAAAACGCACATGCTGGAAAATTCGTAGTTTATTTTGCCTAAAGTAACCGCTTTCTGTAAAGTTGGGGTTGAAACACCTATCCCGTTACGGTAATGAATTGACTCTCACATAGCCGAACATTGCAATCTCCACTTGCTTATAGGGAAATGATTCTTGTCTATGGAAAAATTCCAGAGGTTCAGACAGGAATGTGTATACATAATAAGACAGACACTCTTACTGTATGAAACAGGTGTTTTAATACCATACAGAGTCATTTGCCACAAAAAAATGTCATTTCTTTTAAGCTGAAAAACTTGAGTCCAAACAGGTTGTATGAAACAATTACCCCAATGTAGCTCTGTTACTTGTTTTCTATTTTTTTTTTAAACTTGAAAAAAAAAAACACTTTTATTTTGTTTTCCAGACAACATTTGAATAGACTGTAAAAAATACCGCAGATCAGGTCTAATGACAACAGGGAGTTGTCATGCTTTATCATCAACTTATTCCCTCTTCTGAAAAAAAAAAATGTCGACCACCTCCACGACCACGCTTATTATCACCACCACCGCCATCACTGCCATCACCATCATCATCATCACTGAGTCCACCACCATCATCATCATCACTCGTACCCCAACAACAGCATTGCACTGGATTAGGAAATGAACTAAATCAAGTTATACTGAAAAATTAAAAGAAAAAAAAAGGGGTTATTGTATAATTCACGCCTTTTAGGCAAACTATTTTGATTGACACAAAATCTCTTTTAACTCATAATTCCTTCCGTTTCCTTCCACAGTCTAGTGTCCCCCTTTCTTTACCTCTTTCCCGGTGATTTTCCGCTTGATTTCATTTTCTCTCGATCAGGTACAAGGATGGTCCAAGAAGTGTGTCAGGTGAAATAATGTAATGTTATTAGTGCCGGATTATATGGTCTATCTGTACACTGATTTAACCTTGGAATTTTTCGGGACGCAGATTTTAGACACCCCATTATCCCTGTGAATAGGAAATTTCTGTTTGTCTGTCTCCCGTCGGTTTTCAAAAGGCCTCTGCTTCTTATTTCCCAATCTCCTTAACAATCTTCTTTCTGGGCAGTGATGCGGACAGGAGGAGAGCGAGGGGGAAAGGAGGAGGAGGAGGGGGGGGGGGGGGGGAGAAGGGAGGGGGGATCTACAGGGTGTCCATAAAGTCTCTTTACACTTACCTTAAAATGGCTACTAAATTGTAAAGAAACTTTATGGACACCCTGTAGATTTTTGTCTACTCTCTTTCATATTTGTGAGTAGGTGACCGATGAGTCACTGGGCCACTATTTCGTCTTCAGCTCTTTGAGTGTCTGAAATGACATCGTTGTATTATGCCAGAGCATGTGCTGTGGAACGGTTAAGTCCAGCATTGAGTTTAATCGCCATCTTGCTTTATAGAGACAGCTTTAACCCTTTCCTTGCCACAGTTGAAAAAAATCGCACCTGGATGGGCATAAAAAAGCTTTAAAACATTTTGGCAAGAAACAGTTTACATTCTCAAACAATTTCTTGAAAACAAACATTTATGGCATCAGCTTTTGTCGTTTTTTTTTGCGTAAAGAATTCCTGAAAATGGAGATTCTGATTTATTGCTAGTAACAAAAATGTTAAATTGATCTTTTCCCTGCGCGGATTGGTGCTAGAAAAACCACATTACTATAAATAAATGAGTCTTATTTTCTAGTTCCCATTGGTGTGTCAAACACTGTTTTGAGTAACGTGTGACTTAACCTTTTTCTTGAACTTCAATTATAGTATTCTTCTCCTGCCAGGTGTTACCAATATCTAGCTGCCCAAATTATTTTCCTCAAAGACAGCATGGTGTACCAGGGTAGAAGCAATGCATTATCCCCTTATCAGTTTTCAGTTAGAACTTGCTCCATTCAGTCCACTTTGTAAATTCCTAGGTTAACATATTAGGTGCTATCTGTTGTGCCGTGCCCAGACTATCTCCTATATAATCTGCAATTATCATGCCCACAACCTGTCCTTCTCATAGAATATTTCAATAAAACTATGGTCTGATGTTTATAGTTTTGCTTGTTATAAGAAGGTAGTCCTGCTCTAATTTATTACTTCCGACCGCAGTTCATTCAATCTCTTGTTTGTGATATCTCGTAATCTTGAAATTAATGAAGTGACTGAACGAACTTGTGTATCTGGAGCTGTTAAAGTAATGAGTAATTTGTTGACTTTTTCGTAATGAATTGCTGCCTTCTGGTAAGCGACCAGTAGACTATGAGTCTATCTTTCAATTTACGCACTTGTATTATTCTGCACCACATTTTAACTCGTTCTCTACGACTTGAGTAATTTTCACCTGATCGCTTTCCCTAGACCAAGTGATCTCTACGCGCCCCATGAGCGGTCAGAGTACTCAGAGAAGACGTGGAAAACGATTAAAAAATAAAAAACAAATCATAAAACAGTTCGAGATTCGAAAAGCAAGTTACTTTTACATGGGACATTGCAATAATAAAATAATTCAAGTAGAATTCCCGTACATCGGCATCGGGGAAAGGACTGGCAGAACGAAGAAATCCAGTTCGCGGTATGGAATGTATTAAGCTATGATGGCTCTCAACATTGCAGTCATCAGTAACTACTTGGAATACCAGTGTGTCTATGATGTACAGGTTTTGGTCACTTTAAACAAAAAAAGACATTTCAAACTAGTATATGAGATAATATGACTAGTGCTCTTTGTCATGCTCCTTATGTTCCTAAATGGAGATCATAAACAATTTATAGTTAATGGACCATTTTTTTCAGCCAGAGATGTTAGTCCCTTTTGCTAAGTACAAACCGTCTAACACAAGCATTACACAAATAAGGAAAACGTATTTCTTTTCTTTTTTTTTAATTGAAAATTATTGAAGCAAAGAATAATGAAAATGTCATTTCGATAAAAAAAAAAAAGATTTTCTTCATGTGGTAAATTTTTCAGAATTTTCCTTGACTCACGTTTCAGAAGGCAAGAGAAAAGCAATTTTTTTCCTTCTCTATAAAGCTTATTTTATACCTCTTGCACTCGGCAAGTAAGGGGCGTTGTCTGGCTGGTGGTCAAAATGGCTCATTGACTGCTAGAGCTGGAAATACTATGGAATCTGGGCCATCAGTTCGAACTTCCAGACAGAGCCACTGGAACATCCATTCCGTGTAACCGGTAAATATCAACAATGAAATTAAAATGGAATTGTCAACAGCGGAAAAAATGATGAGTTCTACACAGCAGAGACAAGAGAGTGCATAAATACGAAGGCCTGGTAATGGACAGGATTGAAAAATGAGAAATAGTGGTCCATGACACATCTAAGGTCAAATCAGCTCAGCACAGTATTACCATTTTCTTATTCTGGGACACTGGCGACATTCTGGGAGCAGGAAACTTCATAAACGTATTGTAATGACCACTTTGTACTAGGCTGCCATACTGACCATTACTACATTTTAAATGACCAGGGACAAGACAGAGACGGGATTTTGTTTCTCCCACCGGGACTCATTTTATAAATCATTTTCTTTCGTTTCAGCTTGAAACCTTGTCAGATCGAACACTTAAGACAAGATTTTGCTGACAAGAAAAAAGAAATGAACAGAAAGAGGACAGAAGATGATGGTCTCTTGAGAGAGCGTTCATTTTACTGTCTTGCCACGCAGTGTCCACGAAAAGGTGAACTGTATGTAAGCCATTCTGTCTGTCCTCAACCTATATTGTTACAGAACGTCACTTCGTTTTGCTATAAATTTCTTTGTTATGTAGTCTGGTACAAAATGTGGAGTTTAATGTGTTTCTCTACGTAGGACATATTCTCAGATTTGAACTATTTTAGGAAGCACATTAGTTTCTTTTGCTACTTCAACGCCCTCTTTTTGAGTTTAAAAAAAAAAGTGGACACAGAGGAAAAATGCCTGGACATGTGAAATGTCGGCATGATCATCGCAGGAAAGAGTGATCTATTGATCTTCAATGAAATTACAAGCATGCAGGCTGGGCAGTAGAAAGCGTCCATTAACTCTTTGATCTTTGCCAGGAGATATCTGCTACGTGGCATCATTGATCCAGGTGCCTCCATATCATTCATTCCTGATCAAATGACTTGAGAAGCTTTATAGATTTTCTGAACAGAATTATATGGTATATTCATGCTCGTTCTCTTATGGCCAGCCACTTACCGGTACTGATCCAGCCTTAGTAAAACTACGGGGGCATAACTATTACTGCCTGCGGTGCCTTCGTCTCTTATTCAGCGGGAGAAATCGTCTTCTGCTCGATATTGAGGGCGAGTTAACCATCCTCAGGAGGTTGAAAGACGAAGTAGAACGAAAAAAATATTGTCAAATTAGCAAGAAATAAAACGGAAAGGCAGGCTCTCTAAAGCCAAAAATAGTCTGTTTGCAAAGACTCTCGCAAAAGAGTTATTAGGTTATCTAAGCCTTGGGCTGTTCAGGTTCATACATTTTATCGAACTGAATTGGCGAAAAGAGATGGAGTAAACATTCCACGACTAAATTGCATTTCTTTCAAATAGACTTAGGAAACTGTCCAGAGTATCACCAGAAATACAGACGTCCAAGTGATTCTGTTCTGCCTTTCATCTTCCTAAGACAGTAACACTTTCAGATGTAATGTCTGCGGTCGCCAGTTCATTGCCTTATATCATGGCACCGAGTCTGAGACGTAACAGAAACAAGCGTCTTTTCTTGTCTGGCACCCTTTGTATTTAAAAAAATACATAAAAGCACATTTGGATTTTTATATTTACGTCCTATGAATAGTTTTAAAACGTTTGTTTTTATTTTGGTTCTAAAAATCATTAATATGCCCTATGTCCAGTGCATTTTGATATTTATAGTTATAAATGCCTTGATATACTTTATACTTGATGGTATCTGACTATCCATTTTTATATGGACAGAATGACACGTCAGTAACATACAGGATTATTTTTTAAATCACTGGATATTAAGATTGGAGAAAAATAAAGGTCATGTCTGCCTTGACATTACATTTACCATAAGTTCATGTAACCTCTCAGAAATCAGGCGTTTCGTCAACTAACATATTCCACTTTTGAAGATAACAGTACGTTGACTCTGTGATAATCATGGCTTATATTAGTTTATTAAATCTGAAATGAGGTCGTACCGGGAAATAATTATAATAAACCTATTTGCTATAAGATCAAGACCTTGAAAAACTATCAGGTTAATTTAAAAATCAATCAATCACCCATCAATCAATCCATCAATCTATTCCTCCATCCATCCATCCATCCATCCACCCATCCATCCATCGATCCATCCATCATCCATCCATCCATCCATCCATCCATCCATCCATTCATCCATCCATCCATCCATCCATCCATCCATCCATCAATCAATCACTCAACCAATCAATCACTCAATCGTACAATCAGACAGTGAGTAAATGAATCAATCAGTTGTGCAGTCTATAAGTCAGTCATTTAATCAGTCTGTCGATTGGTCAGTCAGTCAATCGGTCAAATGACTAACCAATCAATAAACGAAAGGGGGGAAGGTGCCCCCAAAAATCTATGAACATATCCCCGTGTAATTTCTAGCCACAGACACATTGTAAATTGTTAATGTACGTTTCTATCATACGTTTCTAGCATAAGCTTCTGGCTTATCATCGGGACAGTTTTGCTATCTGCACTGAACACTCTTTCAGCAAATAAACGTTCGAGTTATGACAGAATATTCTATATCATGGTCTAGAAAGACCATGGTAACACAAATGAATGACCACAAAGAAGACAGCGCTGGAGAAACAAAGCAAGAAACATCAGGCTAACAACTTAAGCTGCCAGTCATCTGTAGACACTGCAACAAGTTATACGCATATAATCAAACATTGGTAGATATAACCATGACAGATACTGCAGCTGCTAGAGAAGACAGCCTATCTACGCCATTGCCAATTTAGACTGCTTTAGATGTTTTTATATATATATAAATCCTAGCATAAAGATGGCAATAGCCAGGTCTAACATTCCCCATGGCTACGGGTTTGGAATCAGGGAAGAGGTTAGAAATAGTGTTGCCCATCCAATATTCCTAGTGACACCTAAAATTTCATGTCAATGCGTTGACTTCTATCACAAATATGTCTCTTAATAATTGAATACTGTGTGGCGTTTTTCTTTAGATGCCAGACACGTGAGCTGCAACTGACAAATGAATACATTTCTTGTTGTGACATCCTTGATTCAAAGTGCAAACAGAACAGCTAAACTGATCAAATAAGAGTTGATTTTTTTCTGAAAAATATCCTTATTCCGCCAAAAATACTTCTATTTTTCCCGTGCTAAATATTTACTTTGGCAGGCAAAAAAGTATAAAAATAGTAGCTGACATCAAATGTTTTATGTTTGGAGTTTTGTGGTATGAAAGAGTTTTTTTTTTGAAAATCAATAGAAATGAATATGAAACCAAAGCTAAATAGCAACAAGACCTTGACCCATGGGATTGGTTGGCATGTGCCGGTACTGTGTAAATGTTGAAGTTACATCAAATACCACACGAAAAGGAGAACACATTCCCCTCAGCATTATGGAGGAAATGAAAACGAATAAGAATATTAAGAAGATATGGAAGAAGAGGAACATAATTATAAAAAAGAGCAGCAACAAACCAACCAACAGACGGACCGACCGAGCAAGCAATCAACCAGTTAACCAACCAACCAAGCAACCGACCGACCGACCAACCAACCAACTAACAACCAACTAACCACCAACTAATCAACCGACCGATCGACCAACCAACCAACTAACCAACCAACCAACCAACCAACCAACTAACCAACCAACTAACCAACCAACCAATCAATCACCAACCAACTAAATTACCAATGGACCGACCGACCAATCAATCAACCAATTTACCAACCAACTAACCAACCAACTACCGTCCATCCAACCAACTAACCAACCAACCAACCAACCAACCAACCAACTAATCAACCGACCAACCAACCAACCAACCAATCAACCAGCCAACCAACCAACCAACCAACCAACAGCCTGGTAATCAATCAAATACCCACCCACCCATCAATCAACCACTAACCAACCAAGTAACTAAGCACTAAGCAACAACAACAAAAAAATTAAACAGTTCAATAAAAAGATTGTAAGTGATATATGTAAGTATGGTGCGTGGGGCACTGGGTGAAATATTTTGGAGAGATTGAAGGAATGCCTTAAAGTTTCATATTATGAAAAAAAAAAACCTGTTTACTTTTAGTTAAAACAAGATCTGTATAAGATAACAAAGTTTCTTAATAGACAAGAGTCCATCGAAATTAAGTCTTACACAGGAAAAAAATTACATTGGATATAGTTACTTGGTTTTAGGATTATATTCCACCTTGTGAATTATTTTTGCACCTACCACTAAAAAAATATGTACTCTGATCTAATCTCCAGATTCACTCGCTCCCATATCGTTACAAACTTTTATTTGCCCGAAATTAGGTCTCCCGCCGCATTGGGCAAGCACTCTATTGTGTGGCTTTGGTGTTTACCTCCCTGCATAAGAGGATTTCCCTAGGGTTATCACCCCTTCGTTTGTCTCCATTTCCGGCTCCAGAATTCCATTGGTCGCAGATCTCGACAGTGACTCAGAGCCACTTTAAAACTAATCCCACCCTCTTGAACTGTCGCAATTCGATAAAGTTTGGAAATCGATGGTTTTTGGAGTGAGCCTGGACACGACCAGATAAGGGACTTTGTTTGCTGGCATACGGGATGGAAGGGGTTTGAGGGGGTGGGGGGGGGGGGGCAGCGAGATCTATATTGATAGAGCTCTCAGTGCAATGTTGTATGTTGAGGGTGAATCTTAGAACTGCCATGGAGTCAGTCAGTGTTTGAACGTTAAAAATATGAGACGCGACACCATGAAATCAGACACTCGTCAAACTGAGGCGACAGGAGAAATCACGTGTTTTCAACAATGAATGAATTTTTTAAGCAATTTTTTTTTTGTTTTCTGTACAGAACTCTCCTATACCAATGTAAAATTGCATTTCAGAGTTAAATTTTCTGAAATAGATTGAATAAAGCCCAAAAATTGTAATTTAGTGGCATGGGCTAAAAAAAGATCAATAAGGATTTACAAAAATGATCGGCCATTTTCTCACTAAATTCAGCGCAGCACCAGGTCATCCCCATCGTCTTTAATTGCCAATAGCTCGACTTCTACTTCAGGTAGTACAAACATTTTTTATCACACAGAAAGGGAAATTAATAAGCTTAACATCGGGACCAGTAACTCCATATGCTCAAAATTTGACGAGAGCCTGATTTCATCATGTTGCATTTCATGTAATCTAAGGGAAAGATATTAGAAAAGTGGACTATGTCGTGTTTTAAATAATAATTTATTATTTATGTTTGCAATAGCTCAGCTAATGACTGTAAACCAATCTCATTCCTGAGACAACATTAACGTGTTCATTCACCAATACAGTATATTTCTCTCTCTACTGATAACATTGAATGTACCACAGCGTTAGTGGGCCAAGTCCTACTACAATATAATAGTCTTTAAATCGTGATATCGCACGGGTATATTAGAGCTATGATGGACAGTTATTGAGCCTGAAAATACTTTACCTACTTATTTTGGTTATTTACTGTATCCACACAGTAAATCCGTTACTCTATCAGTTCCGTCTAATCCGGTAACGTTACTGCTGCATGTGCGTAATAACAGTTAACACTTTAGAGGTGCAAACTCGATGCATCTGTCTTCGTTTCGCCTCAGTTCTGTTCCGTATTCTTCCCTGCATGATATTATAGTGTTACTTTTTTAATAGTAGAACACACGATTTCGGGGAAAAACCCAACGCGGAAGTACGTCAAGCTTTTTCCTACGTCATTACATCATTAACACTGTTCACTAATATTATTATTTGGACAACATCTAGGTTCAAAAGGCTCACAATGTACGAGTTTTAGCCATAAATGTCCTACCCACCGTAACAGGGTCAAACGAGGAAGTAAGGCAAACTTACGGCCGATGCAAGGCCAAGGACATTGGTCAATGGAATTCTCCAGGATATTGATGAATTCTATTGGGAACGTAAATGACGTCAGTAGAAAATTAGACGGACCTGAGACGGAACTATGACTTATGTCCTGTTTTTGCACCCTGATAGTGACGTCCATCACTCAGACATGCCCAGGACTCTGATACAATCATATGCTGTCAGTAAGAGCAAATTCCCTGTATCTCTTCACATTCAACCCGGGTCAGTTACTCTAATAATACACATATCGATTACACTATACTGACTGTGGTTTTGAACTTCGCTATTAAACTTTAGATCTCTGGCAATTCAAGTATATTTAAAGAGTAGCATCGATGGCCTGGTGGTTGGGTAGTAAGACTTGGCATCAGAAGCTCTGGGTTCGAGCCCTAAATGCCATTATTATTATTGTTAAGATAACATCAGGCAAGGTAATATAATCATACTTTTATATTTTGTCTTCGAACGGAAATTTCCCAGTTTATGAGACATTGTATAAACGTAACAGATAATACACTCGAATAATATAGACGTAAATATCATAAATTATCAGAGCAAGGTGGACTCACGAGAGACTTCTACAAGTTGTTATTCTCACCACAAAATGAATATATCAAAACATACAAGAATAAAAACATATATACACACACACACAGACACACTACACACACCATACACACTTACCAGCCAACACAGCCCAGTGCCACACAATCTTGTGTAGTTAATGACCAAGAAACTCTTTATTCATGGAAGCGACAAAATTTTACGTTCGCACCTGACTAAACTGTGTCATCCGAGAGAGAAGATAGACAAAAACAAATTATAGATAGAACAGAGAAATCTGACTGCCTCGCTGAAGATAATCATTATAAACGAGAGATATTCCGTTGTTGTCACCCACTGTAATCTAATAGTCTGTTCCAGGTCTTTTTATAACATAAATTCTAAACATCTTAAAAAAAAATAATAAAAAATAGGTCAACCTTGGAGCCACCAACAGAAATTACGAATCAGTCTTTGACAAGACGTTAAAAACTTGACTGACATAAAAATCTGCCGATTCAAGCACACTTTGTTGTTTTGTTTTTCTTTTGATCTCATTACAAGCTGTAAGTATCATAAATAACACTAACTAACTAACTAACTAACTAACTAACTAACTAACTAACTAACTAACTAACTAACTAACTTACTAATTAACTAACTAACTAACTTACTAACTAACTAACTAACTAACTAACTAACTAACTAACTAACTAACTAACTAACTAACTAACTAATTAACTTACTAATCAACTAACTAATTAATCAATTAATCAGTTAATTAACCAATTGACTAACTAATTAATTAACCGACTATCTTACCCACTGATAAAAAAAACCTACTTGTAACAAACTAACCAATTGACTGACTAACTGATTGACAGACTGACTGAATAACATGCTAACTGACTAACTGACTGATTGACAGACTGACTGATTGACTGACTATCTGACCAGGCAAAGTGATAAACAGGAGTTCGGTTTCATTTTTACTTTGGCGTATGTACAAGTGCAATTTTATTGGCTTGATGGAATGGCTCCTTTTTTTCATGCTGTGCTTAATGAGCACCGAGGCATCCACGTATCTGGAGTGAAAGGAAACGAAGCAAATAATCGGAATGGGTAGAATTAGGTCGGTGCTGTTCGTTCTACTGTCACGATTCATTGGTCTTATTCTCCAGCCACAAAACCGGTCCCTTTCCATTTGCTCGCTTGTTATTTTCATCAATACATGCTCGGCTCCTGTCTCGATTTTCGATGACAATCTTATAGATGATTGGCATGCTCAGACGCATCTCATTCCACAGAGATCACCAGAGCTCCCAACCGTATGAGTTGCCAATTTACCTCCTAGCTGCTGCAGCGATTGTTTGTTTTGATACAAAACGGCCAAACCAGGATCGTAAATTCTGAAATGATGGTGGTGATCGACAAAATATGTCTTAAAAAAAAAAAGTTGAGAATGGTGGCTCAGCTGGCGAAAAGCTGTTATTGTTATTATTATTATTATTATCATTATGGGCTATATTATTGTTTTTAGAGTGAGCTGGGTCATTTGTTACAACACTCACACA